>BOPP01000082.1:3189541-3346557 GCA_017312745.1 Gryllus bimaculatus
CGAGCGCGAGCGGGAGCGCCTGCGCCTCAAGGATCGCGCAGACACGCTCCGCGCCGTGGGCCGCTCGCTCGCGGAGGTCATCCGCCAGCAGTCGGCCGACGGCATGCGCCGCCTGCGCCAGGTGTGGACGCGGGTGCAGCACACCGAGTAACAACCCGGGTACGTAGAGCCCGCCACCCACCACCACCACCGGCGCTTCCGCCGCCGCCACCGCCGCCACCGCGCCGCCCGGCGTGCGTACGTATCCTCCGCACTCGATGTCGTCCGTAGATGCGTAGAGTCTTTCGTAGAGGAGAGTCGGCTGATTCTGTGGATGGGTTCTGGTGCCGTGCACGCGGCAACAAGTAGGCGTTCACTGGACATGAGCAACTTGGGTTCTTATCTTCACGTTCACCAAAGTAAGAAAACATAAATCATGAAACATGTGAAAAATTGTCTTATCCTCCACATGATGCGTCCAAATACACATTGGAATTTGGAAGATATTTTGCTTGCGCGGAATGACCAAAAGGACCAAAACGGTCAAATGGGTTAAGTGGGACAAAGCAGGGAAAAGAAGACGAAGAGGGCAAGGGAACCAAATTGGACATTGGGGACAAAATGGGCAATATTGGAAAAGGGGACGAAAGGGACAAAATGGTAAAAGGAGGACAAATTAGACAATGGAGGCAAAGGGACAAGTTGGACAAGGGATCAAAATAGAACTAGGGGGAAAATCGACCAAGGGACAAAATGGGACAAGAGAACCAATGGGGCAGTGGACAAATGGAACAATTTCACGAAAAGGTACGGGGGCAAATGGGACAATGGAGACAAACTAAGCCAAGGGGCAAACGGAAAATAGGGACAAATAGGGTAAGGAGACAAAATGGTCATTGGAACAAACGGGACAAAAGGGACATATTAATTCAAAAATTCATGAGCACTGGTCTTAACCCGAACATTTTGGAGTGGGGGTCGACTTTCGAGCATTTTAACGGCCGTTGCTATGGACGCGCTCTTAAAGTGTTGTTTAGATGGTCGGTTGCTAAGGAGCTTAGTGCGTGATTACCAACGTAAATAGCAAAAAGACTTTTATAGTTGAAATTAGAACTGAAACAAGTGTTTAATAGGTTTTTCCTAGATTTATTGTTACGACGAAGTAATATTCGATTTTTCAAGCTTGGTTCTTATGACAAAGTGGTATTCGGTTAACCAACCATATTCACCAACCGTAAATGGCTCGCCATGATTAAACCTATTAAAACTATGAAAACATTTTAATATGCCACATCGTGAAAATTACTTCTAGAACTGGAGGTGTTGAACACCCAAATTGCGCATGTGCCTTTGCCTACGATGGAACCGACCAAATCGTGAGCCTTATCCACAGAACCACGCTGTCGATGTTAGCACGGTGTTGTCAGTAGATTGTCTCTCCACGTTTGGTTGTTCTTGCCCCGTTGTGTTTGTGTGCGCCCGCTGCGGCGCCGCATGAGGAGGGCAGCATCGCATGGGAGCGAGTCTGCGACCCGCCCTCTCCTCCGCTGGCCGGCCCTGCTCGGCAGCGGGAGCGCGCGCTTGAATACCTGCGGAGGTCTTTTCTGTGGATTGCGTTATGAAATGTTTACTCATTAGTCTAGTTGAATGGAGATGAATTGAGCTGAATTGAACCCTTAGCGAATTAGGTTGATTAAGTAGTGAGACCAGAACTTGCCACCGACCTTGGCATGCTAGGTGCGCTCTTTCTGTTTCCTTGGCATGCATCCCTTGTTGACTGTCTTGGACTCTACACGATACTGGCAATATCTAGTGTGTCTGTGCACGTGGCAATAGGTCACCAGCAAACTCGATGTTGTTGCAAACTCGGGTTCTTGGTAGAATTTTCTCATTGAATTCATAAGACTTTAAATTGGAAGTAATTGTAATTTTAAGATTAATAAGTGTAATCTCTGTCAAATAGTGTTTCTGTAATTGCAAGAACACTATCTTGACTCGCAAAAAATAATTCTGCCAAGGGCCTCACTTTTAAACATTATTCATGCCTCAGCAATTTTTCTATTCACTCAACATTCACCCTTTTAGTATAATACATTATTCGCCTATCTAGTGTATTTAGAGTTAATTTAAGACATCAAGGGATACCTTATCGAGGATAATTAATATAAATGTGTGTCAATCTGTTGCTTGTTTTTCAATGTAACTACATTGTTGCAATATGTTTTAAAAAAGATAGTGGATAAATATTGTTGCTTTGCTGTGTTGATTTGCTTATCAGATGTACACGGAAAATGATTTTTATGTAATTCACTTAGGGAACGAGAACATTTTACAGGATGAAAATAGAACATTTTTCGTGAATTTTTACACTTAACACCTGAAAATGTGCTTCTAATTCTTTAAAAGCTCGATAAGATGATCGACTTGGCTTTAAACTGACTCTTCAAAAGTGAGCATTGCCTTGGGGTTGACGCAGGTTGTTTGGTTACAAGCAGTGGGGTCTAGTACTTTTACAGCTTCATTGTTTTTTGCTTCCCTGTGTACATTTTTCTTGTAACTTCCAGTATTGTTTATTTTGCTCCCAATCTTTTTTCACAATCCAGGTATTCTAATTTTCTCATCAAGTGCTTTTTGAACTTAAATGCTCGAGCCAGTTCCTGGGACCGTAGCACTCCAGGCCGTTGGGCGCTGTTTGGAACTGCAGAGTAATGTTCTATTGAGAGATACATCAGATAGGCTGTTGAAGTGAAAAATAATTCGAAGTGGGAACTTAACTTTATTGTGATTCTTAACGGAAATACTTTCTGAAAACTGCTTAGTATACTTATTACCCAGTAACACAGCCTCTTGAAACAAATGTTATTTTCAATTTGCGTGAAAATTCAATGAAGAACCAATAAACGAGTAGAAGCCGATGCGCTTGAGAATACCCGATTGCATCCTGTGGGTCAGGTTTTCCTCTCACACGCTTACCAATTATTCCCCTTTCACTTTTGTCTAACTAACAAGGCATAGCACGATTGCATCCTGCAGCCAGGTATCCCTCTCAACCGTTTCCCAGGTAATCCCTATTTTTCATTTTCATGAGATGGCAAGCCCGATTGCATCTCGGCCAATGTTTTGCGGCCAGTTGTTTCATTTCGATCACGGCAAGTAGATGATCTCGCACCTGTCGAGAGAAAACCTGAAACATAGGAAAATGTGAAAGAACCTTCGTATTCGTGAATTCAATCTAACTAAAATATACGTATTTTAATTCTGTGAATTTCAAGAGAAGTACCAAGCTACCTTTTCCCTTCACTTAGGAGTAGTCCACGATATACGTAGAAATCAGTTACAATACATTAAGTACATTCTATACAGTTTAGTCTCAAAATACCCTTTGCTTACTCTACCTAACCATTATAATTCAGGAGTAATACAAAATGAGCATATGGAGCATATGTTCTTATTTTTCACGTTCTTCACATATGAAAGCGAAAGGACGATTTTGGAAGCAATGATACTTGAGCGAGCTCTTCCTTGTACTCAAGAGGAAACCCTATCGGTATGCAATCGGGCTATGCCTTTTTGGGAAGGTCGGAAAAAGTTGACTGCGGAATACAAGGGGTTACCTCCAATCCGCTTGAGGATTTGTTGGAAGAGGAAGGGGAAGACGGGGAGCTGGGAAGGAAAATTGGACTGGAGGTTGGACGAGCCTGGAAGGCATCGGGGACGTCTTCGGGATGTTTCGGCCCGGCCAGGGACCTATATTTCGATTTACTTATAGCAGCCCAATTACCTCAGCCCAAGAGCTGGGGGAAAGGGTGACATTGTCATCCAATCGGTAGCTCCAATACCAAAATAATTAATTTGTAACGGAGCTCCCGATTGGATGACAATGTGCGTCCACCTCGTGTCCTTGAGGCGCCACTATGTATACATCGGCGTCTAACCGCGCGCGGCTCTCCTCTGTTGCAGGAGCCGGCGGCGGGCGACGTGGCGCGAGGTACGTGCAGGCGGCAGCAACAGCAGCAGGGCGGCAGCGGCGGCGGGCGCGGCTCCACCTGCGCTCTGGGGGCGGCGCGCGCCGCCTCGCACGGCTCCTTGGCGGCGGCGGCGCCCGTCGCCCTGCTCAGCTGCCGCTTCCTGGCGCACGCGGCCCAAGGGTGGACGGCGTTCCGATTCCGCACAAGTGGGCTGGTTTGCCCCCCTCCGCCCCGCCCCCGGCCTCCCATCTCCCCTATCCGAAGGCGTGCAAAATGGCGTTCGGGCTCACGTTCAATCTTCCTCGTTCGACTTTCGAGAAGTCTTTCGAGAACTTGAACAGTTTGTACAATATAAATGACATGCCATTATCATCATCAGTAAACATATTGAAATATTTTTTTCGCCCCTCAGTAAAATTAAATTAGGATGAATTATTGTTTATATAATTTGCAAATTGGAAACTTCATAAATTAAAATAACCGTTCGTCAAAATTGATTAAAAATTAGTAAATAAATGAACACAAAATGTTCATGAAAACCTAAATATTACTTTTTAAATCCAACAGTTATTATAGAAGTCGAGAAATGAATATTAATAAGATAATAATATTCATTGTTTCTAGCAATAAAGTTTGGATCCTGCAAAAATTGTGATGTTGGATGAAATTGTGATGAAGCGTTATGCAGACGTTAAGCAGCCCTTGTAACAACTAAATTGTTATTTAAATTCAATATCTTTCTTCTATAAAATATTGTGAAACAGTTTCTAATGTGTGAATGGAGAAGATGATGATAATGGCACAGACCCTTGCGAATGACGTTTTCAAAGGTGGTTGTACCTTCAAATCGAACATCACCTTTTTCAATGTCCATGTTCTTGAATGCACAATTGTTATAAGTATGAATTTTATTCCGGTACCCCTATTACTGAAGGGAAGTCTTCCCTTCTCAAAAACCTTGTTAAACAACATGAAAATTTTCGAAATGATTGGTATTGTGGTTTTCGAATGGTGCGGTCAGGTCGATAAGTACGATGTCGTTCCGAAAACGCTTCGCTCCAACTACGATAATTTGCCATAAAATATTCACTGGCCAGTCGTATCTATTTTTGAAGCGAGTCAACCCGCCTCGGTTCGAGCGTGAACGCGAATTTGCACGCCAAATATCCTCGTATCATTTGTCTTGGTGCGCAGTTTTGCAACGCACATTCACAACCCCACGCCCGCAAGCATTTTCATGCAAATATTACTTTTACCTCGTGTGAAAAGTAGAACATTGTTGAAATTGTCTCCTTTTTAAGAGTGATATTTGACCCGATATTGACAGTTTGTTTCCTTCGTATTTCACGTTTTCGTCCCTCGCCTTCAAATTCCACGAAAATAACAAGGATTTAGGTACATTAAAATTTGGCTTCAGAGAATCAACTTTTGAACTCTCATTTTTAGCAAGTACATTAGTTTTGTTTAAATGATTCATCGGGTTTCAACAGTGCTTAACACAAAACCGACACACAACTTAAAACTGAGCTTCATAGACTTCGTCAAAAAATCTTCCCTGAGAAATAAATGAAGGCAAGGATCTCTCCCAAACATTATTCTGGGGTCTCTGTTTAGTGCAAGTATTCATAAAAAAACACTCCTTTTTAATACGAATTATTGATAAAAATACTTATAGTTGTCAAAACTTACAAACTACAACATTCGTCGGAGAACTACTATAGCATCTTGTTACTGATTTGGAATTGTTTTTGTAGTGGAAGTAATGCATATTGACTGGTTTAAGAAGTTTGCTGGACAGAAACAGAATATTCCTTTTCAACTTGATAAGACCAAATATTATTCTCATTCAGTCGAAACACTTGTTTTAAAATAACTTACGGAGCGAGGAAAAATGTTGCTTTGACAAATACTCGTGTAAGGAAATACTCTATCTGAAGCTGTGTGTGAAATTGAGTTATGCTAAGCTTCACTTTCTTCATATTACTTCAAAAAATGAAAAATCTTCATTTCGCGTCTCAGAAGCATCTTCTTCTGGTTTCGAAACAAATAAAGTTTTCTAAGTATTTTTTCGGTAGGAAGCGTTCCGACTTCATTTAAAATTCGAAAAAAAACTGTGAAAAGTTAAACCGAACTTTAAATTTGCCTGTAGATGAAAGAAAGCAAATAAAAAGCAGATGCGAGGCCGTGTGAATTGACTGGCGACGGCGCTGATTGCAGCCGTGTGACTACCCGTCGTCGGGCGCCTGGTCGCGCCTTGCCCCGCCCCGCCCCGACGGCCACTGCGCGGACCTTACGCTCCCTCTGCAAGTCTCTCTCTCTGTCTTTCTCTTTCTCTTTTTTCGCTCTTTTCTGCTTGCACTGCCTTCTGCTTCCGCCCCCCCCCCTCCAAAGCTCGCTGGGCCGTGTCGGGGTTGTGTGATAAGGAATGACCCACTGTCTTACAGAAACCCCAATTGGTATCTATGTTTCAGGCACGATAATTTGTATTTAAAAAATCATTGTAATTAACACTTGGATATTACTGCAAAAGTTTGTGGAGCACTTTAATAACGATTTGCTGGCTATGGAAGCTTAAATCTTCGTTAGATACTTTATTTCATACGAATACGCCTAAAAACAACCTTTTCTTGGTGAATCCCACTAAAATTTCAAGCTAGACTACTTCTTTTTATTACTCTTTGTTTAACTGGATTAAAATTACTAGAACAAATGAGATAATTGCACATTAATCTTCATTGCTTTGAACAAACTGCTTGCTAAAGAAAAGTTCTATAAATATTGCCTATTAAATTTGTTTCATGCAAGTGGAATCGAAACCCTTTCAGCAAATGCTTCCACGGTGAAATTAAGTTCAACGTAAATCATACATTTGTGAAATGTTATTTACACTTGACGGCTAAATTAAATCATTAATTGAAATATCATTATCTAATATCAGATTCAGTTGAAAAGTTGCAAAGGTAATTTGAATTTGGCGACCCTGAGCAGCCTGCGAGCGTCTTTCTCGGTTCTTCCTAATCCTACTGCTATGCACTACTCTACGGGGAAGAGAAACAATTAAACATGGCAGCTATGCGCTACGGTTCCGAAAGGAAATAACTGAAATATACTTTTTTATGTACTTCAACTGCATTTATTGCAAACGTCCTTTGTTACTTTTCTGTCGTAACCATTCGCCCACGTCAATGCACTAATAGCCCGCAATATAAATTAATTCAGAATTATTTGAAGCTTGTGAAAATTTAGGAATGTTTAATAGTTGTCCTAAGTCAACCACTTCTGTAAAGAAAATGTTACGTTCCGTTTAACGAAATGCTGCTTTTGTTTGTTCCTCTCGCCGTGACTTTTTAAGGCACTGCTTCCTGTTTCTGCTTCTGCTTCCATATTCTCCATCTGGCATGGCGCGCTCAGTCTTAGCCCGGCTCCAGAGATCTGGAGACGCGAATTTCTGGCTCACTTGCGAGCCTTATCCGCTTCTTAATGCATATTAGCTGTTTGCTTATTGAAGTATGCCTTCTTATAATACTTAGTGGCGTATGCAGTTGTGTTATATATTTTGAAACTACTTTTAATAATACTTTTAAAAATTTTATTGAGATCCGCCAATACTGTATGTATGCACAAAGTAAATTTATTTATCTCAATCTCACAAATGCACCGATTAAAAAAAATAAGAAGAGGTTCTCTAGAAAATCTTTAACTCAAAATAAACATATTTGCACATATTTATTTCTTTGTTGTTATATTCTTGTAGTTATTTAATCCAAATATGTAAAAAAATTCTTACTCGAACAAAAGTTCTCAGATTTAAATAAAAGTGTACAAACAATATAACCAATATACCTTTTCTTAACGAAACGGATAAAATGAAAGAGTACAACGTTTGTTTAAATTAACTGAAGTTTTAATACGATACCCATTTATTTTATTCGGATGTATATTTACGTTGAGATGTGTCTGAAAAAAATCAGCAATTTTACGAACCTGTGAGAAAAAAGGAAAACGTATGCAGGTGACGCTGAATTCTACCGACTAACTTTAGCAGGAAGTTCTTGAATGGAAATGGAATTAAAATAGTCCTATGAACGTAAGTCCATAAATACATTTTCTAGCAGGATTATTTTGTATAGTATTGCAATGTGCTGGCCCCTGAGTTTCACATATACTACCCCTTTACGGCACTGATATGAAGGACTGATGGTCACCAACAGTACCGTCGCTTAGGAGTGGAAGATGGTCTTGAATCCCCTTTTGTGAGGACAAAACTGTCACTTTCCGATATAGTATTCTCTTAAGATTATTTTCGTCTCTCCTCCACACGGAAATTACCTCAAGTTCTTCAGAGGAGTTCAGATGAAAGTTGTATATAAGATTAAAAGAAAGAAAATCGTTCATTTCAATTTTGTTTTTTAATATAAATAAACATTACAACAATAAAAATGTTTCATGGGTCACGTTATCTTCGAATTCAATTCAATATTTTGCTTCTTGATATTTTTTCGTAGTAGTGCAGTTTGCAGGCCAAATTTGCAAATCTAAAACTAAACCTAAATAAATGGTAAATGAGTTGGATAAATTAGAAGGAAACTCTTGTTTTTATCCTCTTGGCATTATTTTTTTATGATAACATCACTTGATATTAACTCATTTTAAACTCGTTCCGAAGTTTTAATTTAATCCTTTCAAAATTTAATTTTTCATCCCATTGTTAACTCAAAATGGAAAAGTTATTGAATTCCATTTTCTTGTGATAAATTTCACAATAGAAGGTGGCGTATCTATTAAGTATTTGAGGGGAGTATTTTTGTTCTCCATACCTCCCCCTATAAATATTTTTGGAACCAAAAATTATTGATAATGAAAATACTCCTTCAAATTCGAACAATGTGTGGTCGTTGTGTATAATAAATAAATTAAATGTACAAACTAATATTGTATTTTATACTTCCCCTTAGACTCGACCCTGAGAGTCTTACATTTTGCAGCAACACAAATACCTTTATTTTACTTTGAATCGCAAACCCAACTATTAAGCAAGATATTTCCCTTACTACATCCAAATGAAATTAATTATATTTCCTCGTTAAATGTACGGTTCCTAATAGATTGTAAATGCACGCAAGTAGTAAAATAGCCTACTAGTGTAAAATAGAAAAACTTTCCTTTAGTCTATAGTTAAAAAATAAACATATTCGCTACATGCTTTTTATGCTGAAATGTTTCTGTTGTTCGTAACTTGTTAGCAATTCCTTAGAATCACAAAAGTGAAATGGAAATTCCGCACTGCAGCTTAGTAAATTCTTCTGCACTTTGTTTTATACATGAATGTTCATATATATGCATGATAAAGTATAAAATTATTTAAAAATATAATCATTACAAAAAGTCTACAGCATGACTGTGTTATCCAAAGAAATGGTTATAGATGTAATTTAAGATAAATAGACCTTAGAGTAAGAAACAAATTTTTAAACTTTAAAAGTATATGTGAAATCTTTAATTGTTATTTATATATTGATTTAATTAATTGTCGATGTATGGCATTTCCTTCTTTTATAACACACCGCACTTTCTCAAAACGAAAGTCTCAATATAACAAAAAGAAATCATTTTATTTTTCTATTTGTATTCAACTATTATTAGTATTATTACCTTCAATGGCGTGGTCTTTTTCCTCGGAATATTGTTCACCATTATAGCCATTGGTTGCAGTTCCTTTCGTATGACTTCATCCAACCATCTTGTTTGCTTTATTCGGTTTGGTCATCGAGCAATCATATGAGCACTTAATACAGATACTGTTATTTCGTTTCTCATGGGTGTAACAGGATTACGGTATTTCTGCAAAAGCAATATAATCTAACACTAATCTCGCTTACATACTATTCTTTTTAAGTTAGTGACGTTTTTGCGGTAGCTAGCTACAAATTTCGCAAGAGCCTTCATACATGCGGTTAGTTCTCACACCCGCAGATCCTCACTGTAGCGCAGATTGCATACCCCATCAGGCGCTCTGATTTAAAGTAATGGAACTTATGAAAACCGTTACCTTGGTAGAGTCGAAGTGCATTCACGCTACTCTAACTCAGGTCACACAACGTGGAATCATTTCAGACATAATATGGTGTTCGTACTCTTTTGAGGTTCGAAAAATATGCATCAACCCATCAGTCGATGTGAAGCGAGCCAATAAAATGTACTTTGGTCATGAAAGCTCTACGACATTTTGAGAGCTTTCAACTGTCTTATCTATATGGAAACGAGTTTTTTACATTATGAATGTGTGACAGATTTTGGATTGTCTTGACGAGGAAGAGGAAGAAATAGCTTCAATAATCGTTGCAGGAAGATACTAGATTAGAATGTGGTTGCATTCCATAAATGAAAATGACAGCTATTTGGAGAGTTCAATTAATGCCGCAATGGGTGGAATATGAACAGCAGTTTGTCGTAAATTATCAAATATTTTATCCGTTTTTTACTAGGCTGTCCGGGTGACGCTGCGTCTATGGCGAAGGTGCCGACGTTTCGGTCGCCATTCTGCGACCTTCCTCAGGGCGTAATGAAGGTCGCAGAATGGCGACCGAAACGTCGGCACCTTCGCCATGGACGCGGCGTCACCCGGACAGCCTAGTAAATGCTGACTCCTGCCGCGGAAGCCTACGCTCTCATTTTATCCGTTGTCCAATCTCGCTCCCAAACCTTTTTCCGCGCGCATTTTTATTCCTTTGTTTCCGTTGAGCGCAGCAGAGATCCAACAAGTTTAATTAGTTTCTCTTTCATCGTCAAAAAAGTCTGAAATGCCACCAAATATATTACATGTATAAAAGATAATATATGAAAGAAGAAAAAATCGAAAAGGTAACACGATTATATGTCTTCTGCACATGTTATACGGATGGATCAATACATAAATCTAAAGCCTTCATATGAACATGACATATGCCTTCATATGTATATGCATTTTTACATATCATATGCTTTTTGAAGAAAATATGCAAAGTTTGCGTCATTACACACACACACACACAGGTCAACGTGTAAAAGTATGTGACTCACACGTGAAATTTTATATAAAACTAATTGCCATATGACCATACGTTACGTCCAAGAAGTGTACATTTCCATGAAGGACTGCTCTGCTTGCGAGATATTACTGGCGTACATTTGCCATTTTTTAATCACTGAGACCTCAGAAATAATTAAATTCTTAGTTACTTGACATTTTCTTTAGAATTATCTGCAGAATTGGTTCATCAAGGACACATTTTAAATCAATACATGTTCGATTTTCTTAAAAGTAGGCAGAATTTAAAAATCCTAGTTTTGTTGTTTTCTCTTTCGAGGTAAACAACTGATATAGACCATTTGACGTGTTGAACATTACTGTGTTTTTCGCGATTCACATGTAATACCCAAAAGGTTGAAATGTTTTCTATTTTATTACTATATTATTACCCCCGGTTAAATAAGCCATTGTAAGGTATTTTTATCTATTTTATTTTTTCAAGTTTAATATGTTCACTCAAAATTATTCTATATTATCATATTTTATATCTTCTCGCCTCATCTGGGCTACTATTATAATAACATTTACAATATAATTAAGTTCATATATATTTTCGATCCATATTTGCCCGGCTTGCTCCATTAATTCAATTTACTCTGATTCGATTACGTCATTTTACTTGCCCCTGCCAATGAAACAGGTTGACGTGCCATTCGTACGAATAAGCAAGTAATCTGGAAATTCTTTCATTATACTAATTCAGATTGCACGTAACTATTAAATAATCAACTTTATTCAACGACACTTGATACTTAATTATTAATTATTTACTATATCAATTATTTATAAAATTACTAGCTAAAGAACCCCACGTTGCTGGGGCATTTATCATAATTTTTATTAAACAGAAAAGGGAATTCCACCTAACCACGTCCTATGTCGGAGCCTGCATCTATCTATTCTATTGTATCACATCTTCACCCTACCCCATGACTCTCTGCCTTGCTCCAACCTGGAAATACCCGCTATCCCGTAATCACTAAAACACGTTCTGGCAAAAATATTTAAATTTTATTCCTATGAAGGTTCCCTCCCCCAAACTTCTTCCACCTTATAACTGAAAATAATAAACAAATCTAAACAAAAAACAAAATACATGTTCTCGCTTATATTCTTTTTGTGGATTTTTATGTAATATATCAATACCTTTAATCAATTGCCGCATTATAAAACTTACTCTTTTTCATATTTTTTCTTCTCGCTTATTTATAAAGAAAAGATGGAAATTCATCTTGCTGCGTCAGTCGACGTTTAAAAATAATTAAAGTAATTTTAATTGAGTTCGAGTACGTGAAGTAGTATCCTTGATAAATAATAGCTGACGGAAAGGAGACATTAACCACTTAGTTATAATATCTCAAAAAAATCCGAGATCACAGTGGAACCGGCTTCACAAAACTTTTTCTATTCTTCACTTACTTCTATACTTCAATTATTCCGTTTTACTACAAATTATATTTTTGCCAACCTTTCATCAATTTAATCATTCCTTCAACATTCAAAGGCATTATTGTTCATATTTCTGTACAATAATGCATCCAACCGCAGTTTTAGCGTAACACGTAATTCATTCATATGTTTTCGCTCTCACTGTCGCTCGTCCAACTTGTAAATACGTAATAGAGAGTTTTTGCAAGTCGTGGATTTGAAAGACGTAACACAACAATTCTGAGGAGATTTTGTACTGCGCATGCGCCGGCATCAAATGACTGAATTTCTATTGACGGGTCCCTTCATTCTCCCTGTTCTGTCGTCTACGACAAACTTACATTGTATGTAGTTTTCATTGCCAGACTAAACACGATACAAACACTAACGCACAATGAGCATGGAGGAAATGACAAATACAATATCCATAGTACCAATATAATATGGCAAAAACTTAATGATTAATATTTCTCAAGTTAATTGAAATATGTCAGGAATGAACTAACGTAAGTGTTTAATATTTGAGGTTCTGTATAAGAGGCTTCATTGATTGTCACGAATAATTAATTATTTATCCACATGGTTTTAAAATAGCCACATAGGTCCCATTCCTAATATAAACAATATAAATATGTATTACTAAATTTTCGGGGTTACATTGTGAGACTATCTACGAAGCTTTAGTTATCTTTGGAAATAAATACATATTCGTATGATACAATCTGATTTCATGTATTATACATTTTACCATCTTGTATTGCTTAAAATAAAATCGTTTAAAAGAAAAAATACTCAAGAGACTCAGATGTTCAATAAAAACTTTTCGATCCTGTTAAGAGATATATTCAGTTCCAATTAGTTCCTAGTTTAACGTATGCTTTTGATATTACGACTTGCAAAAACTCAATTTTCTGAAAATACATTATTTCCTATTGATGATAATATTTACGTACTACGGCAATAGATTTTACGTCTTGCAAAAACTCTAATAATTATGCTTAATTTACTATAACTAAGCATGTGTGCATTCGTCCCTTTTTACGACAATATAAACATCCTTCAGAAAATGATCTCTTCCAAACATGTCGTCTCTTGTACACTCAATGCACTCTGCACTCACACCTACACGCAATTAAAATCAATATCCAAGTTACTTTTATAAATAAAGCGGAGAAAAGCTCAGAATTATTTCGGATTAGACAACTGACGGAAATAAACAAACAGTCCTTTAAATACGCAATTCTGTGCATTGATTAAATTAGTAGATCTCAGATGTTATCCAACGGTGGCGCGCAGCTAAATTTTTGACATTGATGCACTCTTGAGTCTGTGATGTAATGCTAGGCGAAAAATGTCCAAAAACGTTATTATTTTGTAAATATATTAAGGTTTATGGTTATAAAACATAGCCTATCCAACCAGGCTGTCCAGGCCTTTAAAGGAAGCTATCACAAAAGTTTCATTGGTATTGATTCAGTATATTCAGAGATAATCGTGCTGTAAGTCAACGAACGTGTCTTTATATATTTGTATAGATTGAAAATAGTGTTCATTTCCTTACGTCACCGACCTTCGCGCGCTCTTCGTCTTGCTTTGGTGGAAGTCGCCACAAAGATCTTATTTCTTCTTGTCTTGTTCCGCTCCAATGCTCTAATACAACTAACTTTGATTGCGAAGCTCTGAAAGTTCACTCGACTTCCTAGCTTTGTCACCACAGATGGGTACCTGCTCCCGAATGCTGTCCTATAAAAGTCCTCTACATTTTGTCCACCGTTGGTAATATGATACCTACTGTTTCGCGTAGCTATTAATCCTATCTTACTCGACTAACAGAAATTCAAATATTGATTAATCATTTCCATTTTTTTAAATCGACCGACGTTATCTGCCACTCATATATTCATCAGCCCTTGTTCAGCGGCCCCCTTCAATTTCTGTTATCTTGTTCATTCCACCTCGCCGGCATTTTCATAGATACATATGAGTATATATTCATCAGTTGTCTATTCCCAGTATAATGAGAGTCCCAAATATTCCGACTACTTTCGGTATGTCACAAGGTAATTAGAGCTCTCATGGTAAACCGTGATTTCGTAATTAGTCTCGGTCGTCAAAGGCCACGAAGGTGTCGCAAACATTCTGTCTGCAGCATCGCAGCAAAGCAGATATACTGAATGAGGCTACGAAGGGGCTAGCCCAGGTTGTCGAAACCCTTCAGCCTCTTTTCCTTGAACGCCTCCGTGTTTCTAGTGTCACGTTCATAAAGCTATGTGAAACAAAAATCGTCTAAAACTACGAGTAGAGGCGCTCTAAATCAAACACAACAAAACCGTTTTCAAAATTAAATGCTTAATTTTACGCTAATTAAGTGCCATATTCCTGAATGTTAAGTTCTTGTAGATTTCTCAATATCGAATAGCTTAAGCACCCGCCTAGAAAATACAACTTTACATTATTGGAAGTTACCGAAAATGCATCCAAAATTAGTGACTAAGTTTTTCATGCGTATAACCTATAAGTACGCATGTTACCTGCTTTACATTGTACAACCCTGAATTTTGGAATATACTCTTTTTTCCCTAAAGCTTTAAATTTTTCTTAAGCTTAAAGCATTGTGTCCAGTGTTTTAAAACTTTTGGGTTTTCGTGCATGTTGGCCCTTAAGAACACATTAATTCGAACCACCCTAAATTTTGGAATATAAATGCCGGAATAATGTTATCTTAGAGCCTCAAATTAGCTTTAAATTTTGGGTAGTGTGTTGAATTTTGCTGACTTTTTAGTTTTCGTGTATGTTGGTCCGTAAGAACGGACATTATCGGTTTTTCTTTGCACAGTCCCACTTTGGTAAAATATGGATTGGAACATTTTTTCCTATAGTATTTAAATAGCCTTTAATTTTGGCTGCATTTTCGTTAACTTTCAATAATACTAAGTTGTATTTTCTAGGTGGCCTACCTTTCGATTAAAGCTACTCCCACGATTTGAGAAAATCCAAGGGGGCCTAAAATTTGGGATTTGGGCATTTAATTAGCCTAAAATTTGCCTATAACGTTGGATACTGCTTGTTTGTGTTTGGTTTTGGGACACTGCTAACTTTAGATGGCTCGAAACAACCGTGAACGCCAAACAAAAATGTCGGCTATGCCATTCCATCGTCATGACAATTCCAAAAAAGAAAGGTGTGCATTTTCTATCAAAAAGAAAAGTGGACACTTTGCATTAAAAATAGAGATGGCCGCTTTCTATGAAAAATAAATATGGACACTTTCTGCCAAAAAGAAAGGTGCAGGCTTTCTATCGAAACGCAGAGGTGGCTGGGCCGCGTCGTAACCACGAGTGAAGAAGGAAAGGAAGGTTCTGTGTTTCCGCAGGTCGCGGTCGAGGGCGCGGGCTGCGCGGGCGATCTGCGCTTGGGGGCGCGCGAGCCCACGCCTGCTGCTGCGCCTCCTTCGCCCCGTCTGCCTCTGCAATTCGGGCGGCGGCGGCGCCGCGCCGGTGGCCGCCAGCGCCGGCGCGGCGGCGGCCGCGGCCACGGCCACGGCGGCGGCGCTGGGGGCGGCGGCGACGGCGGCGCCCTCTGCCGCCGCGGACGCAAGGGCTCGTAGAGCGCCGCCCGCCCCCATTCCGCCCCGCGCAGCCCCGCCCCCTCGCCCGCAGCGCCACTGGCTGCACCGTTCCGGCGCGCCGAGCGGCGAGGGCTTCGATGTCTGCTGCCTGACCTCCTTCGCCACGTCCCAACACACTGCGCTGGAAAAAGTCCCCTCGTTTTGGCCAAGTGTTCTTTTTACTACCCGTCGAATGAAACGATTCGTTTTCCTGTGACCCTAAAATGTCCGCTTGAATTTCGCGTGTTGAAAGACAGTAGAAGTTCCTGGAATACGCGAAGCGTCGACTCAACACCCGGCGGATGTGGACTCCTCTCAACACCGACAACTCTACTCTTGATGAATTGTGGAGTCTTGCATCCTCAAAAACGATTTCTTGCAGTCATTGAGAGTGGGCAGCCGATGTCTGGGGTAGGGGGTGATCTTATCAATTGGAAAGCAATAAAGCACACGGCGGCGACTTCCACTGAGTGTACATCTTAACGAAATACTGCTCGTGTGATATTGTGAACCGAAAATCTCACGCACATTTTATTGTTACCCGAGTTCCCCAATGCTTGTGCGACCGATCTGGCGAAGCAGACTGTACTAGTTTGATTCGGAGAAGTGTGCTAAACTGGCCCTGCTGTCTGCTTTTTCGTAATGTAATTCCGGTAGTTACTAGCTGTTCGGCTCCATGTGCCCATGAAATAGTATCCATTAATTTATTAAATATTGTACTATTTTACACTCCTTTCTAGATAAAATCCATGAAGATGCATATTTTTGTTGTAGCGGTATTAAAAGAAGCTTTTCAAGAGCATTTTCTTTATAAGACCACATTTTATACAAAAATATTCCATATTGGTCCCAAAGATACAATAAGATTTAAAAACAACTGCCAGATATCTCTGGCCCTAGAGATGAAGACTGCATGTTCCACTAGCAGCAATAGATGTGGGTCATCTCCTCTAGTTTCATTTCTAATATAGTTTTGCACTGCATTACTTTGGATTAATGATGAAAAATTGAATTGAAAATTGAGAATTAAATATTGGCACTTGTTCTGCTTCATTTTTTAACAAAAATTGTTTATTTATTTGTGAAATATTGAATTAAATGGGAAAATTTAATTTAGATGTTTTTGGAAATCTAACATAAATTTTAGAATTTTAATTGAAGAAAATTGTGTACCAGTTGCCAACATTTAAATTACATACACTGCAGAAAAAGTGAAGTTTGAATTCTAAAAATGTGAGCTAGAGATTTGTGTTTTATTGCTGCTGTAATCTGATGATAAATATTGAAAAGGGTATTTGTCATATTTTTATATTTTGTGAAAAGGCAATTTAGATTAAACTCCTAAGGTAGAGTGAATTTCAGTCAGGTGTTGAAATTGTTTCTGCCTTTAAATCTTCAAATAACCAGAAAGCTTTATGCAAATTTGATGTTACATTGTCAGCTCTGAATTTAGGAATAGGTTTGTAATGCAGGAAAAACAACTTTATCACATTTTATATTCATGAAGATTTATCATCAAAATTCAATAAATTGAGTTTTAAAGAAAAGAATATGCTTCTTAATTCTTTTAGTGAAAAAACTGTGTAAATACTTTTCTCATTATAGCTTTTTATGTGTACCCCAGTATGAACATCTGTATGTGACATGGATAATTCTACAAAAATCTAACCTATTGCTATGTCAAAAACATTATTTGAAACAAAAAGAAGCTTACCACAGCATTCCTTTATTGAATTGGTCAAAATGTATTTAATGTATTGCTGTCACACAAATTTAACAACATAGAAATAAAATACCATTTATTAAAGTCTATGTACCTATTACACCCACCATGTATTGGATAATTAATGTGGAAAACGTGTTAAAAAATCATCTGCATGTAAAATGGAATATTCCATAAAGATATATGTGTGAAAGATTACAAAATTAAGAGTGTGTACCTCTGAGAAGAAAGGTTCATTGTTGGAGCATATTATAAAAAATATATTACAGCTCAAAGATACTATCCTATGAAAATTGTCTATTGTGTATTAGATACTCTTGTACCTGTGTAATGTGTGACATCTACAACAAATATATAGATATATCCAGAACTAAGTATTGCTTAATATATTATTTGTTCATCATGCTTAAAAATAGTTTCCGTTGAAATCTTTACTCTTTGAAATACTAAAGCGAATGTGACTTTCCAACAAGAATGTGGTCAACAAAATATGTTACAAAGAATAATGTTACATAAAAGTGCAATGAAGTAATAAATAATTGTATGTAGAAAATTAAATTTGTGAAGAATATTTTAGTTATGTCTTGTTAAAAAAATATATAGATTTCTTGTTAATTCAGTATATTGATGTTGTACTTATTACCTTCATTGTTAAGTGAGATCATGAAATAACAAACTTTGTTTTATATTTCTCTTTAATGTTGATATATTTGAATTAGAAATCCAATATTTTATGACTGTTCTGAAAGTTTACTCAAGACTTCTTTTAATCAATGAAACTTGACATAAGTTTATCACATGCAATACAATTGAAGGAGAAACTTGTATCTTTTAACAATTTAGTTTAAAAGAAAGAACAAACAACTATTCAGAATACTTAGCACATCTGAATTTGTGCTACATTCTTGAAGCTTTGAACTTACACCATGATTAAACTTATAAACTAAATTTCAATGTTTTGTTGAATTTTGACCTAGTACAGCTATTTCAGATCAATGATTTCATTTTTTAAAATCATAAATTGAAAATTGATTTTAAAAAAAAAATTGAAAAGAATTCTTAGCTCTCTTATGAAGATACCAAAATTTACAAAGGTTTCAAAATGTAATCCAAATAGCTTTAACAGACGTATGAAGTAATGTTGAAAAATGTTGATGTTGTATTGTTTGTCAAATTTTTGGTGTGCAAGACAAATGAATATTCCTTTTGAGAATAATTTTTGGAAGTGCAGTTCACATTCACCAGAAATTTCTTTTAAGTGACAGAATGATGTAGATTTTATCTAAATGCTGTGACTGAATTTTATAAAATGTGTTCTTAAGAGAAATAGTTTAAAAATACCTAGATGATTAACTTTATGTAATTAAGAAGTTAATATTTTTATGAGAAATTTCAGTTGCTATGAGACTTGAATATGTAATTATGCCTACATGTAATTAAATGATTATATGATTTGAAAATGCTATCCAATACGTTTTGAAAGAGTTAGGTCATTAATGCAAAATAAAAATAAAGATATAAACAAATATTCAAAAACAAGAGCAGAAAGGAACTTCCAATCTAAAAGCTCTGAAAAACTTTCATTTTTATTACTTCCAGTATAGTTATTGCACCTTGATTCAGAATAATATAATTTTGCATTTTATTGTACAAGAGTTGTAACTAAATACTTGGGGGCCTACGGTAGCATTTGAAAATGATCACCTTGTTGTTTCTCCTAACCTAACCACTTTTTTCTAGATATGTTTGATCATTTTATTATCAGTATGCAATTAAATTGCTTTAAACATTTTAATACTTTCTTTTTTCCAAAATATGTATCAAGAATGTGTTATTATATATTTTTTTATTCTTGTTTAAATTGTCTAAGGAATGAAAAAATAAATTGAGATTTAAAAATATTAATATTATTAATAAAGTTTAATTTTTCAATTTTTTAAAATAAAATGTTTAATCTCTTTTTCTCTTTTATCCCCCCTAAGGGCTCTAGGCCATTTCCTCACTAATAGTTACAGCCTTGTACATAATATATATTACTATATTATATAAAAATATGTGTAAAGGTCTCTTGATGATAGCAGGTTAACATGAATGTGTCTGCACAAATCATTGAGTGAAACTGACATGTACTTTATATTTCCAGACAAACTTTCTCATCCTCTTTCAAAAAGCATCTCATCTTGAAATATTTTATAACAAAAAGTGTTATTGATTAATTAGTGATAATTGTTGCTTTACTGAGTTCACTGAACAAAATTAAATGAGAAAATAATATTTTCCAAAAGGTCTATGCAAATATTCCCGTACAAATTCAATAAATTAGTAAAAATTAGCAGAGACCTTTCATTTACTCCTTTTGCTCATTAAAATGTTTCCAATAATTTGCTACTCAAATACAAAACAAATGTTAACTAAATTCAAAAAGAATGTCTTCACTCATGTAATCACTTACTTTTTGTGAATAGTTATCTTGTACAAAAAATAAACCTTTAATCATTATATATTCAGGTCAATAGTTTTGTGATAAGCAAACTATTTACTTCATTAAAAAAATGAGTAATTTAATCCGTATCCCAGAGAACTATATCTACTGAAAAATATGGGAATGTAAAAATATTTTTGTCTGAAATATACAATTCTTCTCAAAAGATTATGTCAATTGTGAAATAAATCACCTATACATTTCATTAACTGAGTTCCAATTATGAGCTTAAACTCTTGAAATATTTTTGAGATTGTACTGAACCATTGCTTGTGAGTGAAATGGTAAGCTGATGGAAATATTTAAAATGACAGTGTGTTGAAATATATTTGAGTGAGGTAAGTCTGAAAATAAAACTTGTATTTGCTGAATTCATCACATTTAAGTGATGATAGAACTAGTGGTGAGTATCAGATACAAAATTAAAGTTAATTTGATTGCACATCCTATCTCACCTATTTTTGTACCTCTTGTGCAGACAATCAACTCAGCATATTATTTAATCTGATGTATGTAAAATGTACAATAAAAATTATAAATCATTAATGGCAAATAAAAATGAATATTGATACAAGATGATCTATTCTAAATTATTTACCTTTCATAGCACTTCATTATACAGATGATTCAGAACAAATGTTACAAACCTCTAAGGCATGTGGAGACATCTAATATGACCATTTTGGCAATAAATACGAGATCGTGGACATATTGTCGTAAATTTCATATAACTAAGTTACACGTCACATTTGCCCCTAGTGGTTAGGCATCTACTCGTGCACGAGTGTTCGGCGAGCAGTAGCTCGCTGCTCAGTGAATGCCGAATGTGTGGTGTACCTTAAGAGGTTGCCTAACAATCAGGGGGTAAATGTCATGTAATTAAATTATATGAAATTTCCAACTACTTATTCACTTGCAGAAAGTGATCTTCGATCTCTCTAGAGGTTGGTAACATTTGTTCTGATGCACCTATATACGAACCATCACCCACACGCGCGCGCTCGTCACCAAGAAAAAAATACCTTTTTGAAAGTGATATGATACTAGGAGAAAATCAAAATAAACGTGCAAGAGAGAATTAGGCAATTGCATCAATAAATCTATTATTTTTAATTTTAAATACACCTTCATGAAGGAAAAAAACTTATTTCCACTTTCCTGGAACATCAACTGCGATGGTCATTAATCCGTAAGTGTAGTGCTTGTATTTTATCATGGGAGGTAGAGGTATTCTTTTCCTGTTGGATGGTGAGACTCTGCGCCTACCTACACAATGGTTTGTGGAATTTCCCTTAATCAGGTATCTCCCATCAGGGGGGACCGGCCTATTTGGGTGAGCTTTATCACATGTTCATCTCCCTGGTTGTATGGTAGTGTAGTGCGTGTAAGTTTAAATGTTTGTGTATAGGAAAGAGTATAGGATGCGGAAGAGGAAGGAACGGTTGAATGCGTTCCTTGACCCGTTTGTTAAAGTACTGCTCCAGCATTCGCCAGGAATAGATCGGAGAAACCACGGAAAACTACCTATCAGAACAGCCAGGCGTTAGAATTCTCCTCGAGACTGCGGCTGGATTCAACTTATCTGTGTAGCTAGAGACGAAAATCCTGCCACCATCAGGACTCGATTCCAAAGACCGGTCAGAGGCACCCATGTCCCAACAATGAGATGTAATTCACCGAACTACAGCTGCCGTCTCGCGGAGCGGAATGGTATTGTAGCATTCCAATCTGATATTTCCTGAAGGCTAGCAATTTTTTCATATAACATTTAAATCGTATTTATAAGAGAGAAAACCTAATTGGGCTAATTTCAATTAAATTTTGTGGATTGCTTGAAACAAAATACATCAGTATATTGTAACCCTTCGCAGGACTCCAGTCCAATAAAGTTCGCAAATAAACTTTTTTGTCTAGAAAAACAGTATTTTTCGAAAATTAGTTTTTAGTAGTCGGTAGAAGAAGAAACAAATGACAACGTGAATGCGGAAACGAATTTTATATTCTCGTTGAATAACAGGGGAATTTTCAAATTAGAAAACAATCATTAGGAAAATCATCCGGAAGCAATTCGAAAGGGGGTACAAAAATTTAGAAGAAAACTTAAAGAGGGAAAAAGATACTTACACGGAAGAACAATTGAATATAGGCAACTGATGTAAGTAGCTTTCAAAACAAGTTGGAATTTTGGCAATGCAAGTGAACCAGAGGGCAAAACACTTTGAGGAACGCCGCGAAGTCAAAAGCAAAATTTTCAGAACCTAGAAAAAATGCAAAAACAGAATAAATTTGACGAAAATATAAAATGTTTCATAAGACCTTGGTAACAAAGGAAAGCGAGCGTTGTTGTTTTGTTGAAAAAACAATCGGAAGACAAGACTGATTGAGAAGAACAGAGGGATAATAGATTTCGAATCAACAACATGCGCTAGCATGTGCTGTTAAGTTTTCGTGTTTTGGGGAGAACGAATTTTTATGAGAGAGGTGTATTGGGAGCATGCGCTAACCGTAATATTTAGATAGTTGGGAGCCAGAAGTACGGCATTTAGTAGGTAGCGTACTACCGCATATGATGTGTGGAAATATAGAAACGGTGAGCCCAGCTGATGGAACATTATGGTGAAACGGTAGAGGAAACGCGAGCCGATGGCAAAGCAATCGCATTCAGGGAAGTGAACATTCTGCAGATATTACCCGCGCGTACGGAATACATTTATAAGATGGCCAAGTATTGTAGTAAATTTAGTAAACCTCGAAAGAAGGTAGATGTCCATTAAAACTACGACGAAAGATTATGAATGAGAGTGGTGTAAATATTTAGTAATTAAGTGTGAATAATGAATTTAGATTGTATTGAAGGGTTTCTCGTTTTTGTGTAATGGTTTTATGGGCAGCGTCACAGAGGAAAGTGGCGACTGCACAGATTAACGCCGCCGAATAAATAAACAGTACCACTGAGCACGGTACTGATATATACTGATATACATTTGAATAATGCCCAAGTCTCTTCTTGGTTTGTAGATAAAGAAACATAATGCCCCCCCCATTACCAATAAGATAATGAGAAATATCATTATCCCTATCCTGTTCAGGTGGGAACATCAATCCCATGTCCCAATATAAATTTTCCAGTGGTAAGACCGCTCGTGCCGGAAAGATTTTAATTTTAAAATTTCTATAAATAGAGTTTAGGTATCAGGTAAACACATAATAAATGTAAGAAAATAATTTTAATAAAGAAAAGGTGGGACGGTCACAACAATGAGAATGTAAATACATTCCTCGCAACACGGACAAAAAGTATAGATTATCAAATAGGTTTTAAATAATTTCTAAAACATTAATTTGTAAACGTATAACAAAATCTCTCATGTAATAACCAAACAAATAAAACTGACATAATATACAAATTCTAACTTAAGTAGCTTCCAAACGTTTCTAAAATTACTTTCTCGAGGCGCAGGAAATTCGAAGCGGGCGGCTGTTTGACACCAAATTACACAAAAAAATACTAATGTTTTCGAAAAATTTAACTTAACTTTATTTGAAGATCTGTTTTTGATTAACATATTTCATTAAGAAAAATATATCTTCACATTTGTATTTGTAGAAAGACGTCAAAAAAACGTTTGTTTTTTTTCAATTTTCGAAAATGGATTTCAACGAACATTAAATCTGCACCATTCTCTTAAGCGTTCTTTACGCTAAGGTCCAAATGTAATCAAAAAATTTGTGTAGTTTTTAAGAAAAAATGGTTTGCAGAAAATAAAAATTACATCTTTGACACTAAATTTTGTAAAAAAAAGTACTCATACTTTCGAAAAATGAAACATTATCTTATTTGAATATATGGTTTTGATGAACAAATTACATTAACAAAAAATTGTATCTTCATAATTATAGTTGTAGGAAGTGGCCAATTTTCTTTTGAGTTTTTGCAATTTTCAAAAATGATATTTAATGAACATGAGACCGGCACCATTCTCTTAAGAGTCTTATACGCTATCTGTGATCAAAATTTCATCAAAAAAAACTTGCTGCCGTTTTTGAGAAAAAATTGTTTAAAGAAAATTAAAAATTGCCTATTTCACGCAAAAGTACATGAAAAGTATTTATATTTTTGAAAATTCGTACATGAACTTATTTTAAGTCTATCTTTAAGGAACAGATTTCTCTAAGGGAAAAATCTGTGTCTAATATTTTAGTTGTAGGAAGACTACGGAAAAATTTTGAACTTCTGCAATTTTTTAAATAAAATCAAGGTTTTAACGAGATACCTACACCATTTGGAAACGTCTCTCGCACTATCCATTAACAAAATTTAATCAAAAACATAAGAAACATTTTTTTGCGAAAGTTTTTCTTTAGATCGGGGATTCATGAAATTTAGAGAGACTATCTTGCTGGTGTTTATGATGAGTTTGTTGTCTTAAAACCATTTACTAGCGCTTGCAAGTTTTGTGAGTTTCTTTTTCTAATGATTGCTATGTTTTTGCTTTGATGATTTGTGTAAAATTCGTGTCATCAGCAAACAGAATTATTTTGTTATTCCTTAAAGCCAAAGACAAGTCATTTATGTATATAAGGAATAGTATTGGCCCGAGGATGGCTCCATGTGGGACTCCACAATTTATCATTTGAGGGCAGGAGTGGTATGAGGAGATTTTGTTTTCTTTAGTGTGCTGGAGGGCTATGGTTTGATAAACTGGCTACTGTTTGATAAATATGATTTTATCCATTGGCCTGCAATGCCTTGAATCCCTAGAATTTCTAGTTTTCTTAAAAGTATGTGATGGATAATAATGTCAAAGGTTTTTGACAAATCTAAGAAAAGGCCAATGATAATTTTCTTTTGATTTAGTGCAACAAGTAAGTCATTTAAAAAGGAGAAGATGGTGGTGTCTGTGGGTCTATTACTCCTGAAGCCATGTTGTGTATTTGTAAGGAGAGGTGCTGGAGAGGAAAAGAAAGGTGAGGAGGTGGTTGGAAGAAGTGAAGTGGGCAGGAGAGGTGTAGGGGTAGAAAAAGGAACTGCTGTTGGTAAAAGAGAACTGGGGGCAGGTGAAGGATGTGGAGGGGTTCCAAGTAGGTGCGAGATGAGAATGGCTCCTGGATTTTGTTTACCTATCTGGTTCATGTGGAGACCATGCAGAGTAAAATGTTTTCTTCAAAGGTTGTCAATATCAATAAGTGTGGTAGGTGTCCCTCTCAAGTGCTTGTCTTATATGATGGTTTGCAATCTTAATTTCATGGTTTATAGGAATATTGTTGCGCTAGGGGGGCAGAGTGGTCATGATTACATTTGTGTGTTTGGCAGCTTCTTGTATTTTTGTTAAGGATTCCTCTGTATCAAAGGAACTGCCAGAGTTAATGTTGTTCTGCCCACCTATAATTACTACAGTGTCCTGTTGAGTAAAAGATTTAGTTTGAGTGTTTAAGTTCTCAATTACATGTGCCATTGTGGCAATAGGCTTAAACTTACCTGTAATTGAGAACTGTGATGGGAGTTGCTCTCTCGCAATGGAAGAAAGGTGCCTACCATGGCTGTCAGCTAGTAAGACAGTGGTTGGAGCTGTGCTTCACAATATAAACAAGAGAAAATAGGTGTGGTTATAATATATTGCAATAGTTTCATTTCAGTGCAGGTAACTCAAAATCTGAAAAGTGAGAAACTTGAGAAGGTAGTAGGTAGTCTCTGCACCTTTTAATATATTGCAATATCTCTAGTAGAGAAACCATTTCTTTTCAAAGCCACTGGAAAATTATGGACAAGGAAGCTCAAAAAAAAATTCTTTGAATATAAAAGAAGGGCTTGTGAGTCACGTAGAAAAGTCTTCCTATTTTGCTCTCCAATGTAATGAAACTGTAGTATTGGTTCAATTTTTATGAAGACAGCATGATTCCAAATCAATTGTTTCTGTCACAACAAATGCATGGGAACTACTTTCAATGAAAGGAAAGTATATCATAAAAATAATTTCAGATAATTTCAAGAAGCTTCAACTCAAATGGAAAAATTGTGCTTGATTTTATACTGACAGTAAATTATTTTATTACAAGATGTTTTCAAATAACACCTTTGCGTCAAAGCAATCGGCTTTTTTTGTTTCTGATTAAAAAACACTTTTTTTTACTAAGATTTTGTGTGCGCCGTCAACTCGGAAATTTTTGAAAGTGGCCCAGGAGTAAATTTGAAGTAAAAGTAAAATGGTCCGTGGCTAAGTTAAATTGGGAACCACTGCAATACTTATACTATTTATACTGATTAGTACTGAATCGGCGAGACAGGGTTTCAAAACGGCAATCATTCCGCCATGTTTCTTTATTCTTACACATTCAAGATATTTGTACACACGACACACATTTGTGGGGGCTCTGTGCTTGTACGCACGTACAGTATTACGCGCACGTATTCGTCCGCTCTATTACCTCTTCTTCGCTCTCCGATAGTCCATCATGATGACATGATCGCAGTCATGGTGGTCCATGATGCTGCTAATGCTTTTTCATGCTGCCATGGGACTATTGAAAGATGACGCTTCTGTCGTTGCCATAGAAACGGGGAACAAGTCACGATCGTGTTTACATTTTGGTTTGTAGCACAACGCCAGTTATATACTCCAGCTGAGTTTTACCACCTGTTGGATGTTGAGAGAAATACGTAGTTATGCGATGGTGGAGATGTTATTATCTTATAAATGTCTGGAATTAATTTAAAAACCATTACCTCGTATATTTACAATGAGCAAAAGAAGGAACTCGGATTCCGATAGAGACTATAGACACGAGCGCCACGATAAAAAAAAATATTCAAAGAAACAAATATTCGAAGATTTTGATAGAAGCAGATCAGTTGTTCATCATGGTTCAAAAAGTAATGAATTAAGTGGTCATAGTTCACATCATGGAGAAGCTGGAAGTAGTAATCGGAATACTGACAATTTTGAATATTGGAAACGCGATCTCGATGAAGTGCTTTCTAAGTGTTCTATTTCTGATAAAGATGAATTTTGGAAATTTCTTAGATCATACATGACCATGCAGAAAAAGGCCCAGAATAGGAATGGTATGTTAAATCAATTTCATTATATCTTTAATTGTTCAGAAAATGTTAGAATTTTTGGAGAAGATAAGGTTAGGACTGATCAGGCAACACCCAATAAACCTTTTTGAATTAATGAACAAAAAGAAATATATACTAAAGCACGACAATTTTTGTGATAAAAAAATTTGTCAAAGATTGTAATGAAATAATATCCCTTTCACTAGAGGGCAAAAGAAAGAAAGGACGAAAAATAAAGAATTCAGAAAGAGACTTATATTACAAAATTGAAACGAATGATTCAATATCAAATACCCTGGGGAAAAAAGGCATAATGGATACTGCATTTACTTTTAATGAAATAAAGAGTAATAACACTAAGATTTAATATGTTGTAATTTTACTTTGTTTGTCTTTGCAGAAATATTTGATTACAAAAAGACAGATTGTGTGCCATTAACATTATGTGGTGGAGTGGAAAAATTATACACTCGGCTTAATGCAAATGCTTCATTGACACTCTCAAAATTTAAGGAGTTCTGTGATGTAATATGTCTATATCTAGATTTTAGGCAAAGAGAAAAATTTTCTAAACTAGTGAAGCTTAGGGAATGTCAGAAGAATCTTCCCATTACACAGTACAAGTAAGATATATTTTTGGTTTAGTGTCTATTAAAAATAATAAGTATTTTTAGGTATTATAAAGAATTTCAGTTCATTCAAACATCTCTTAAAAATATATATGGAAGTAATTCGTGTGCATGTGCATGTTCTCCTCTGATCTCCTACTCTGTCGTTTTCTACTTTTTTACAAGATTGACAAGTTGGAAAGTGGAAAGAACTCTCTCATAATAAACATGCACCCATTTTGTTCAGAGACTAATCTCTCCATGATCATATATTAAGGGGACAATGAACATGTTATGTAAAAATCACAGAGGCAGGACATGGGTTGCCTGAGACAAGCCTTTGTGTAATTGTGTCAAAATCTTCCCTAAATGTTTCTTCTTTTTCTTAAATTAATGTGCAAGTGTATTGTCAATTACACCAGGAGGTACTAGAACATTCCACGAAACTGATAACATTTTAAAATTTTAAGATATTTTTTTTAGTTGAAATTGTTATTAGTGAAGTAAATTGTTTATATACCACTTAACTTCAGGATAAATATTTAATGTTATATTTGTATCATGAGAGTTAAATAATATGAAAAGTCTTCGGAGACTATGGCTATTTCTATAGAAATTCTGTGTGTTTCGTTTTCCCAACTTTCCTTAATATTCCTCTGTTATTAAAGAAAAAAGATTTGTTTATTTAATTCTTTTTAATTTTAAAAATCTAAAATAGATATGTTACTTTACATTCATATTTTTCATAAGATTTTCTGTTGTTCTCAACCTTGTTTGTACACTTTGGAAAATTTTTGGTACTGATGCAGATCCAGTAATGTTTGGTGTAATTGTGAGGTATTTTTCTTCGCAGGGAAGATATTGTCAAAGCAGTGCAGGAAAATCGTGTGGTAATTGTCGCAGGGGACACAGGTTGTGGAAAATCTACCCAAGTGCCACAGTATCTTCTGAATTCTGGTTTCAAGTGCATTGGTAAGGTGTATGATGATATTCAATTACTTCTTAGAAAAGTACAATACTTTCTAACAATAGTAATTGAAGTATTGGTTCTAAGAATAGAAACATAAAAAACATGAAACAGGTGTATCAAATTGTTCATGAAAATTTTCTAATTAAGAACAAATTTCTGGCAGAAATTGTGAAAAATGTAATGTGAAAATGGACCATGTAAAGTCCACAAGGTAGGGAAAATTTGTGAGATTTTAGAAATAAAACTTTGCTCTATTTCTTAATATCCATGCACTAAGAGAATAAAACACTGTGTTCAAAGAAAATGCAGGATCTGTTCATTATTTTTTGTGTGAGGGTTCCGTGACAAATGAGCGCAAGGATAGCAAATTCTAAGGATGTGGAGAAGCAAACCAGTTACAAAAACATAAATTGATTGTGTGGGCTCTAATATTTTATTTGTTTTAGCCTGCACACAACCTCGTCGTATTGCATGCATTGCTCTTTGCAAGCGAGTGTCCTATGAAACATTGGATAGATATGGTCGGGAAGTGGGGTACCAGATACGATTTGAAAAGAGTCGAAGTCAAGATACAAGAATCCTCTTTATCACAGAAGGTCTCCTTTTGCGGCAGGTGAGAATAAAAATTCTGCAACCTTCTATTTCTTGCCTCTAATACCATTTTAAAGTGATGTTAAATGTATTGGGACATGAATCCTTTATTTTCAAATTTCTCTTTTGGAATGTTGACTTTATCTTGGGAGATACTTTGAGATCCAAGAATGCTTCATAGTTAAGTGAAAAAAATGTTCCTGATCTTAATACTTTTAGAAGACTCATCAGAATTAATCATTGACCTCTTTCTTTACTAATATTTGTACTCTAAGAAATATTTTCATTAAAATATGTGAAGTAAAGGAGTAAGATATTCATATCTTTTTTAAACAATACCACTGTTAAAAGAAATCTATTTAAATATTTAGTTCATTTTATTTTTTATACATTGTTGAGCTGATACAGCATAAACATTTTATGCCGTATTTTGAAATAAAATGCATTTCCTAATTGATGATCTGTATTAGGTTTCTACTGATTCTCTGCTCTCCACTTATGATGTGATCGTTATGGATGAAGCTCATGAGCGTCATCTGCATGGCGACTTCTTGTTGGGTGTTCTCAAGTGTCTCTTACATCAGAGGCCTGACCTCAAACTTATCCTCATGTCAGCCACAATCAATATCGAATTATTTCAGCGCTTTTTTGCTAGAGAGGAGCCTGCCATTATTCAGGTATTTATTTTTCATCCCTAAAATGCTGGTTTGCTTATTCAAAGTTGTTGCACAGAAATGTTTTTCTTATAAGCTCTGAGGTTGACGAAATCTAATTTCTACTAATGTTGTAAATCTTAAGCGTTTTTGCAATTTTTTATTATTATTATTATTGTTATTATTATTATTATTTTAAAATTTTATTCATCTTTCAACTTCTTATGATTAAAATGTTGAGAAGGGGTTCTGGAACTCATGGAAACATGCACAGTTCATTTTCTCCCCATATGTCACATATAGTTTATACTATTTTTGACTAAATAGATCAAAACAAATCAAGTCCAATCCAATCCAATCCAATCCAATCCAATCCAATCCCATCCAAGCCAATCCAATCAATTCCATCCAATCCAAGTCAAGCCATCCCCAATCCAATCTAAGCCAATCCCATCTGAGTCAATCCGATCCAAACCCATCAGATCAGACCTGATCCCATCCAATCCAATCCCATCCAATCGAATCCAACCCAACCCAATGCAAGCCAATCCAATCCAATCCAATCCATCTGGCAATCCTGTAAATGGGTCGATATAAGCAATTGTATTTGTGAATTGAATTATTAAATTTATAATTACATTCTTCTTTTATTTATTTATTTATTTATTAGAAGAAAATGTTGGAAGTAAATAAAAAAATAGTTAATGGAAAAGGGGAGCCCAGAAATGTATTTAGCCCCCCCCCCTCTTGTTTTAGGCTATGCACACTTGTGGAGTTTTGGATTTGGTCGTTCATACCTTTATGTGAAATAGATGCCTGGAGACATGTAAAGAATTAAAAAATATTTTTTTATCAAATACATTTTAACCTGTCTGTGCCCCTCTCCTTCCCCAAAATGAAGCAGTCAACTTCAACAGGCTTTTTGCTCGGAAACACAAATCACTGGCACTGAAGCACTCTAGTAGTATAATTTAGCAACATAACCATTTGACTATAAAAGTTGCAAAATATGCTACCAGAAAACTCCAACAATGGCCCTGACTGAATGGGCAAAAAGACAATGAGAGCATGTGATGTACAATAAATTTAAACTCGTGTATCTGTGGAATAAGTGATTGGTATTAATTAGGTATTTTTCTTCTCTGTAATCTGTTTAAAGGTTCGATATTTTTCTCTCTGCTATTTTTCTCTTATTCTCTACATTTTGCTATTTGATTATTGATGCTATAATGAAAACCAAATTGATAATAACTTTTTTAAAAGAAATCTATCAATGTGTTGTCTTTTCTTAGGTCCCTGGAAGACTCCACCCAATTAAATTAAAATATTGCCCCATTTCTAAAGAAGATCAACCTAGTCGTGGTGAAAGATTTAATGCTGCGCCCTACATACGGGTTTTACAACTAATTGATGATAAGTATCCCAGTAAGTATGTCGTCTCTTTCTGATGCATCATGATTCAAAATCTTATAAAATTGCCCTTTTTTCAGGTAAAACATTTATGAAACTCATATTTCTGACTAGTAAGCTCTCAGGAAAAATAATGTTTGTTAGAAGTTTCCCATATTAAATTATGATGGTCTTATTTATAAATACTTCTTAAATTTTGGAATTGTGGAATTGAAAGTAATGGAAAAAAGAACTATTCTTGGCCAATATAGAGCACATGGACAGAGTGCAAAGGGAACCTCCCCTCCTCCTGAAATTGTGAAAGAGGAGCTTCTTATCCTTACATGAGAAACCATCGTATTTCCATAAATGTATAAAGTCCCTTTCTTCTCCTGACAGTTTGGAAAATTATTACAAGACATGGCGAAAAGGCTCTCCAAACCATCTGTCAACCATGTAAATGATTCAACACAAAATCAATTGCATTTATTAATTATTTAAGTTCTAATTTATTTCTGTAGTGTGTTAATTATTAATTAACAAAGTATGTCGTATGTAAGTTGGCAAATTTAATAGAAAAGTGAGTCTAGATATTACTCGCACAACTTTTCTTGACTGATGGATTGAAGAAATATAGGTGGAGCAGAGGTATTAGTTACAAAATCGGTCTCTAGATTTTATGAAACAATGTCATTCTCTGGAGAACCAATCATGCCTTTGCAACGTTCTCAATAATTTGCGTTCTAACTTTCTCATGAGTTCGAGGTATCTCCAGTGATGGATCTCCACCTGCTTCAGTCATATATTGAGATTTTTTTTTTGTTGTTGTTGTTGTTGTTGTTGTTGTTGTTGAGAAAATCATGGACAGAAGTACTAGTCTTCAATAAATAATAGTGTCTATCTCGCCCACTTGAAGGTGTGTTTGGAATGTTGACATCAGTGCTCGCAGTGAGCTTTTGCCGTCAATTGTTTATTGTGCCTGGGACAGGAAAGCAAGGTCATCAGTCAAGAAAAGTTGCGCGATTAATATATATAGTTGCCCCCCTTCTTGTTTTGGGCTGCGCATGCCTATGTTAACAGATGATTTTAAAACACCATTTTTATTATACAGAGGATGAACGGGGTGATGTACTAATGTTCCTGAGTGGCATGAGTGAAATTTCTGCTGTAGTAGAGGCTGCACAAGAGTATGCTTCCATGACTCAGAGTTGGGTGGTTCTTCCACTCCATAGTGCGCTGTCATTAGCAGATCAGGACAAGGTAGGTAGGATACATGTGTAGAGTTTCTTTCCCATCCTATACATTTTTTGCATAAAAAAAGGGAACTTTTTAAAATCATTATTGCATAATGAATCAGATAAAAGATATTGCATGGTAATAACAATAATAATATGTGTGGCTTCCTTGTACTTTCGTTTCTATTTATCCAGTATTCACTCTTTTTCCCTCCTCTATCTACTTCTCTCTTCTCTCCCTTCCCCCCCTCTCTCTCTCTCTCTCTCTCTCTCTCTCTTGCGTGTTCTCTCCTTCCCCCCTTCTCTCTCTCTCTTGCATGTTCTCTCCCACTCTCTCTTTCACACGCTCGCTTGCTCTCTCTCTCGCGCTTGCTTGCTTGCTCTCTCGCACGCGCTCGCTCTCTCGCTCCACATTGCCACATGTGGAATAACTCTCTCCTTCATATAGTTTTTAATTTAATCATTTCAGAATAACCACTTGTTTTCATTTATCAGGTGTTTGACTACCCTCCAGAGGGATATCGCAAATGTGTAGTGGCTACAAATATAGCTGAAACATCTATAACAATTGATGGCATTCGTTTTGTGGTGGATTCAGGGAAAATGAAACAGATGAGTTTTGATCCTGGGACACGCATGCAACGCCTAAAAGAATTTTGGGTCAGTCAAGCAAATGCAGAGCAACGAAAGGTACCATTGATTTAAGTCACGTATAATTACCTGTATAATTTTATCAAAGATAAAGGAAAATATGAGCATATTTTGATGTGCTCATAGCACATCTGATATAAGATGCTAGAATATATCTTTCAGTACTATGTTTATGTGTGGAGGTATGGTTGCCAGAATGGCACTCAACATTGGTACAGGTCTCATTTTTGTTAAACTCTCTGAATTATCAATAATTGCAAAAGTTTTAAATAATGTGTGAAAGTATGTGCTGTTGGAGCTCCAGTAGTTGAAATGTTTTTTTTATAAAGTATGATGTGTTGATTGAGATAAAATGAAATTATATAATATTTTTTATCATATCTCATAAAATATGACAAGGAAATTCGATATACTCAACCTTTTCATGGAAAGAAAAACAGGAAAAGAAAGAAAAAAACGTTTCAGCATTTTTTTGTTACTTGGAGATATATCTCTCTTATACAAAATTTTGAGCCTCTTCCAATGTCAATTTTTCTTAATTTTCTAGAATTAGGAAAATGTGACAATGAGCCATTTTCATACAAACATAATAGACCTTTGATTGTATAAAAATGAATGGAAGAACACCATTGTGTAAATTGAAACATTAATTTCAGAAATAATATATTAATTTTTTTTGGAACAAATATGAGAGGATGAAAATATGTTTTCAGTGATTGAAGAACATTTAATAATCTGTCCTTTAATTGAACCTTCTTTTGAAAAGTGAATTTAAGGCATTTTCAAAATTTAGATGTCAAGCCAACACTTCAATTTCTATGATGGAGTGAGATTAAGGATAAGGTGCAAGATGGTGGGATCTGAAGTAAGGAATATGCTGGGGGTAAAATGTAAACACACAAAAAAAAAATTAATTTGAAGAAATTGTTATATGACTTTTATCTACAATACAAGAGAGTGTTATACTAGATTTTTCTATTTTAGAATGTCTTCATTTTCTCATGTTCAACGTGTTGATATATTACAATTGAAATTTTGTTCTCTTCACAGGGTCGAGCTGGTCGCACAGGGCCAGGAGTGTGCTTTCGTCTCTTCTCTGAAGAACAGTACAATGATTTAGAAGCATTCACTGAGCCAGAAATCCATCGGGTCCCTCTGGATTCTCTGATTTTACAAATGTTGGCATTGGGGCTTCCTGATGCTCGGCAGTTTCCTTTCCTAGAAGCTCCACCAGAAGGAGCCATAGAAGGTGCTCTTCTATCCCTGCAGCAGCAGGTAGAAATTGTAGTCCATTTAAATTAGTTGATGACAGTTGGAAGTCGGAAAGTGCTGTGATTGTATTTCTGTTGCATCCCTATCCCAATGTCTGTATTCCTGTATCTTGTAAAGAACAAGGTATTGAACATATCACAATGTAAATTTAATAATGGCAAGAAGCATCTTAAAACGGAGTGATGAAGAAGAACAAAAAGTGTTCCATACATGAATTTTTTTTATTTTTAATTAGTCTGTGATAAAAGACCAACAAAATCGCACAAAAGATGGATAATGAGTTACCTGCTGAAATGCCTGACTGAAATATGGAGGCAAATTTTTTCTTAAGCCTCAAATTACCATTTTCTTAGTGTTATTGAATATCATTTAACATTATTGAAAGAAGGAAATCTATTTTGGGAGATGTCTTATAGTGAAGTTGCTGCAGCACTTCTGCAACTGAAGATATGGTATTTGTAGCATTTTTGCATTACTGTATTTAAGATTTCATAATTTGTCCAGAATTCTCATACCTTAATCTTGGTTTGGATTGAGGATTGGTTGTACTGAAGGTACTCTAGAGATTTTACTGGGCAAGCCCCCAGAACAACCACAGCAATATCAATTAGATACAATTTTTGAGCAAGACATTACAGCATCAAGGAAATATTTGTCCTTACATTCTGTCCCTATTTGTTGACTCCATGAACATGGGTGTCTTAAAGTTTCTGTCTTCATTCTCCTGACTGTGATGTGTGTTCAGGGAGCACTCTCTGAGGAGGAGCAACTGACACCCATGGGCAAGCTGCTGGCTGCCTTGCCTGTGGACGTGGCCCTAGGAAAGTTGTTGCTGGCTGGTTGCCTCTTGCATCAGCAGGGGCCTGCACTTGCTCTGGCAGCTGCACTTAGTGTGCAGAGCCCCTTCAGTGGCCGAGCAAGTCGTGATCCTGATATTGAAGTAAGACACAGTATGTTTAAGGCATTTAAACATAATGTAATACTAGTAAATGAAGAAGAAAGGTACTAGTTGGTTTCTTTATAAGAAATTCCCATTGTCATACATGCAATTTCTCTTTGAGAAATCTACTCATTCTCTTACTTATATTTAATGATTCTTAAAAAAGAATATGGGTGGCATTTATCCAAAATAAAATAAGCTCTAAAACAACAATTGTTCCAGTTAGTTTTCATGATTATTAATGTGCTTTTCTTTCTTTTAACATTTTAACATTGTATGCCTTCAGGTTTTCTTTTCATGTATTATTGCATATTGTTTATTTATCATCAAAAAACAATATGTGATATATGGGGAGGGGGGGTCACACATTTCTTGAGCTCCACCATTCTTACCCTTTCAGTATTCTATCACAATTGAATTATTAATAAAGGTGGTAATAATTAGTTAACAAAATTTGATATGAAAAAATGTTAGCTTCTATGTAAAGATGCATCAGCAAATAAATTACAGATATGATTTAAAGATCCTGCTCATGAGATAACTATCACATACTCTCACCATTTGGCCAAATGGCAACTCAAGAAAATTTATGCTAGTAATGAAGTTTTATTTACAGTTCAGAAGTAAAGCAATAGTCATGTCAGTATTTGCTTAGTGGATCTGGGTGAAACTGGGTGAGAAATCTGATCTAGACGAGGGTCATTGTCTCAGAAATTTGGTGATTACAGATTAGATGAATGAATGAGAGCAGTGAACAATAATAAAACAAAACCAATAATTATATTTGTGTTTTAATAAAGTTTATGTTTTGTAATTTCATCGGTTTTGTCATGCATGTTTCAAACCTCTCTTTGCTTTTATGCCTAAAACAAAATTAATTTAGAGATTTGGCAGATTCCTTTTATTGATCCTCCAAGAATTAACACAATATATTGTAATACTTTACCATGGACTTTAGGCTGCTCGAGGTGAGCTGGAATCTGACCATGGTGATCCTCCTGCTTTATTGGCAGCATTACGAACATGGTTGCAAGAGAAGCAGCAGCCAGGTTCTGGTGCCCGCCGCTGGTGTAAACGCCTTGGATTGGAGGAGCAAAGGTTTTTTGAAATGGTTAAGCTGCAGCGCCAATTTCGAGATTTATTACAGGTTAGAATTTCATTAAAAAATATACATCAAATTTGTATGTATATTTTTTAGTATGCATCTAAAAAGTACTATTTAAAAGTTTTGAATAACCAGAATACTAATTACAATGTGCATAAGGCTGTTTAGAAGTGTGAATGATTATTCTTTTTAAATGGTGTTCACATGGATCCAGAAGCATTAAAATCTCATCAAGAAATTGATGTTAGTGACTGAATTTCATTTCTGGACAGTTGTTCCCATGTTACATGATATCAACAGGACGTGGGCTTGCTGAATGAAGATAGATCAACATCAACGCCTTCTACAGCAGCTGAGCGTGCAATGCGTCATGGTGAGATGAGGCTTTTGCATAAGCTACGCCGTGAACAGCGAGCTGCCGGGCCGAGGAAACGGCGTCGTTTGCGTGCAGACACATGGCAGCTTGCCACTGGGGAAGATGAAGAAGAACCGGATCATGATGCAGATGTGCGAGATGTGGAATTTCGTTTGAGTCACTCAGGATCTCAGCTTCAGGTGTGTTGGCAATTACATTGCTCCCCTGTGGATCTGTCCCTCTCTACCCCCTCCACCCAATCTCTGACTCTCTTCCTCATTCTCTCTTTCTTCTCATTTCTTCTTATCTTCTCCTTCTCACCCTTTTATCTTATCACTGTTTGCAAATATCGACATTTCAAGAATGATTGCAATAGATAATCATATTGATGACTTATTGATGAGTGTTATTATTAAAAATGAGAATTATTGATTAAAGTGTAATGCATGTTTCATATTCATGTGGTCTCCTTTTAATGTGCTTAAAGTAGTTCCTAACATAACATAAGTTACACCCATTCCCATAAAACATTAGTGGAAATGAGCAGCGCACCAAAACCGTTCCTCCTCTTAGTGTTATTACTCAACATTAAGTCAGATTTTTAAAAAAGTGCATGACATAATTTAATGATCTACATTTGAATGAAGTTACACAGAAACAACTAAGCCAGAAGAATCAATATGGTTCAAAAATGGCATGGAGCATTGGGACCCAGTCAGTAAAAAATTGCTTGAATTACTCACCAGAAAAACAGGACACCATAGAAATAAGATTTGTATCCTTTCCTGGGAAATCATTATCTGAGGAATGGTTATATGCCCAGGAGAAGTTTTTAATAATTATTGCTTTTGGGATATTGGAGAAGAATACTTTTCTGTAAACAGAGGAACAGTTGAATCTGTTCACACTATAACAGAAAAATTATTATGAGAACATTGTACACAGCTTTCTAGTAAAAGGCTTTAAAGTGAAAAATTTAATATTCAATAACTGTTTCCAGAATCTGTTGGTGGGTGCAAGTGCAAACTCAGCTGCTGAACTTGGGCTGTTGAAATTGTTGGTGGTGAGTGGACTTTATCCACAACTGGCTGTAGCTGATGAATTCAATGCCTCCAAGGTATTTTTTTTTTCTTTATTTTGCCATTTGGAACCTGTAATTTTTCTTTTACCTGCTTTTCATATCAGAAATTGTGTCTACAACCTCCTTTCCTTCATAAACGTTTTTAATTTAAAATTAACAACAGTTAGTCTTTTAGAAATGTTTGGAGTAAAGGATCATATAAATTTGAAATTATAATTTGTTGGCTAGTCTGTTTCAGAAATGCTTTTTCATACAAGTACCAAGCCTTTCGTGGCCTTGCACCCTATGTCTTATTTTGGACGTCACCCTCAAGTATTGCAGCTATCAGATGCAGATGTGGAGGCTCCTGCTCGATCTCAGGGTCGGCTGCCATTGAGCTCCAAGCACCAACTTCTTTGTTACATGTCAGTGAAATAGGTTTTGTTTTCAATTTGCAATTCCAACTACTTGGTCTTACTGTTAAAGCTAAGTTGTTTCTAAAGTTTGAATTTTTTAGATTGAAGATCACAAATTCTTATATCAAATCAACATCTCTATGTTAATTTAGTTTTGCTTGTTTTACTCTATTAAAAGAAAACTGATTATGTGTAGATTACATATATTGATCTAGTTTTGACTTGTTACTTTTCTTAAAACAACTCATTGAGAATATAATTATATATTCTTTTTATGATTTCTTTGTTGAATACACAAGTGTATTTTTTGTTGTTGCATTTTTGTAGTCATTGCATTCTTGTTTCAGGTCATTGTTGGAAACAACAAAACCCTACCTAATGAACACATTACGGATACCAGCAGCTCAATCTCTCTTGTTATTTTGCCAAAACCTAGATACAAGTCTTGACTTTTCAAGGTGATTAGTGTTTTGATATGGGATATTAACATTCTTGTATATTGTTTGTGTTTAAATAATCTTAAGGTAGTATGTTCATTAGATCAAACACGGTGAAATATTAAAAAAAAATACTTTAAATGAAAGAAAAATCCCAGTTTTCAGGATGGTAAAATCTCTCTTATATATTATAGATAACACACAAAAAAATTTTCAATCTACACAATTTTTGAAAAATTAGGGATTCCAACAAAAATGAGACCTGCCATTCTTTTAAAAGTACAATATCCAAGATTAATCAAAAAATTTTGGTGTCTTTTTGAGAAAATTTTGAAAATGTAATTGAGGATTAATTTAAATAAAAGTTAAAATATCTGCAAGGTCCCAAGTGCTTTTAAATTGATCAGGGCATTTTTGGAGAAAATTATCTGAACAGTTTAGGCACTTGCACAAAAAGATGAAAAAGTAAAATTACATTCAAAATACTAAGTAATTGACTGTACATCTGTATTCTTATCATTTCCTTTTGCTAACCTACTACATTTTTTGTTGTTGTTCTGTTTTTTATTATTTACAGTTTTTATCTAAACAGTAAATTTTACCCATAACCTTATGCAACTGAACATCTCTGCATGCCTATTGTCAATCTAATCTTATTTTTTTACTCCTTTCTTCCTTTACCTCCAACCCAAATAAGACACAATCAAATGAGGCGAATTAAGTGAAAAGAATTCTGGAGTTTTTAAATTGGCATGATTGTTCATTGCTTCCTACTGCACATTATACTCAAAATTCCTGAAGTGTTAGGGGTGAGCCGGGGATTTTAAAGGTTTTTAGGTTTTTGCATGTATCTCCATAACTATTAATCATACAAAATATATGTTCTCTACCAACGTAAAGAAGACAACACTTTTTACAGAAAAGGTCCTTTAAGATTTTGTTGTAAACTTAACCCTCTTTTAGTTATAGGTGTGAAAAGTTCTTGTTTTTATTTACAACAAGGTCCTTTTTTTAATATCTCCCTTTTAAAAAAGATTTGATGTTCAATGCAACGAAGTAATTGTATTTTTACATTTATCAACAATGTGTATTGCATATTTTGCTAAAAAAATATGAGCATGTTTCACATCAAATCTAATTTTGTACTTGTTAGTATCCAAGGTTATTGGGTTTCAGTTTACCTCGGGTATGAAAACTGATAATTCATTGCTCATATTAAAAGGATTGAGTACAAATATTTGGTAAAGAAATTTGTCCCACAAATACATAAAACAAAGTCGGGTTAGTTATGCCATTTATAACTCAAGTAAGCTGGACCAATTTTAATTATATCTTATTTGTTGGATTCATCTCCGCCCCGAATAGCAGAATAACAATTAAAATACTAGAAAAATTGACTTGATGGCTCTATAAAACAAAACAAAATATTCATATCAAATGCAAACCGCAACACACTCGAGATTTTTTAAATCTATATCATTAAATAGCTCCTAAACAAAGTGTTCTAGGGGATTAGAAACTATAATTTTGAGACCTTAAAGGCCTCAAAGAAACATTTCTCACGCCGTAATCTACAGGATGAAATCTTTTTGTACATTCCTTGTTTTTGCTAGTCTGGCACTTCTCAATATTACCCCACCTGCTCAAAAAAATGCAGAATCTGCAACTAAATGTGTATGAGACACAGTCAGGCAGATGGGAGAGAGAAAGAAGGAGAAAGGGAGAGGGAAGGAGAAAGAGGGAGATGAAGAGCAGAACGTCTGGCAGGTTCTGCTAGTAAATCATATAAAAATACAACATAAGAGTACAAATATCATAAATAGAATAATCTTATTTACCACATAAGTAGAGGGACAACTAAATCTGATAGTGTCCTTGACGAACTGGACACTCAAAGCTTGATGAGATTCAATGATTACAAAAAGCCCTATTTTTTCTCATTTTTTTAAATGCTTTTGTCATGAAATATACAATGTACATGCCCTGAAATTATTGAATTTCAGTGAGAAGCAATGTTGAATGCTGAATGATGACAACCAGATCCATTTCTCAAACAATCCATGAGAAGTGAAGAAACAGAATATGACATTGAAACAAAAGCTCAGTTGCACAAAAGGAAGCTTCCTGACAATCCAAGATGAAAAAAAGCGTGTCAAATTCAATTGAAGGTTCCGCTCATAGTTTTCATCCACTTCAACACCATAGAGCATCGTGAGTTCTTGCCACCAGGTTATAGAGTCAATAAGGAGTATTACTTAACACTGTGTATATGAAGCACTCTAAAGAAAACGCCATGTGTGATGGCAATACAATTCCTGGCAGTTGTGGCATGATAATACACCTGCTCGCACTTCACTACTTGTTCGACAAATTGTAGCCGAAAACAACTCTGTTTTGATGCCTTAGGCTCCCTATTCGCTGGACTTGGCATCCTGTTAGTTTGTCTTATTCCCAAAATTGAAGAAATTCTTGAAAGGACGAGGTTTTGCCAAAATAAAACAAATAAAAGCTGAATCACTGAAGAATCTAATCATCATACCAAAAACTTCAGAACTTCTTCAAAGACTCGGAAAATGCTGTCTTAAATGTATTATAAAAAAAACTATTTTAAGACAACAAAATCAATATTGATAAATGTATGAATATTTTTTGAGAAACTTCACTGCTTGTTCGAGAAAACAAGTTTCTGTGTACTTATTGATTGTAAGATAAGATTTGAAACTAATTAATTGCAAAATGGTTGATGCCATTATCAATTATAAGAACTTTGGGGCTTATCAATTCCATAATCCCCTTGTCAAACATTGAGTGTGTCATTCATCATTAACACACTGTTTTAATTGTCTCTCAAAGAATGCGGTAAATGAGATTATTCCAATTACAATATTTGTACTCATATATTCTTTTATATCATTTATATTTTGACACAACAAGAATTGTTTCACAATTCTTTTCCAAATATTTTTACTCAGTCCTTATCAATTTAACTATGGATTAGCAGTTTTCATGTTCAAGGGAATCTCAGACTCAATTACCATGAATACTCGCAAGCAAGTACAAAAGCAGATTTGATGTGAAAAATATTCACGATTTTTTTAGAAAAATATGCAAATATACATTATTGATAAATATTGAAACAAAAATTAAAATTACTTTTGTGCATTGAACATTTATAATCATCACATCTTTTTTATAAGGGAGATATTTAAAAAAGGACCTTGCCGTATATAAAAGAAGGTCCTTTTATATATAGCTAAAAAATTGTTTACTTTACAACAAAATCTTAAAGAAACATTTTTGTAAGATATTTTTTGACTTTATTTTTATATAGAGTATATATTTTAGTAAGATTGATGGTTATGGGAATATATGAAAAAAAAACTAGGGAAAAAAACCTTTAAATGGTCCCCTTTCCCCATCTTGCTTCCCACACTTGAGAATTTTTAGTGTATGGTGGTAGATAGCAATGAATAATCATGCCAAGTTTCAAAACTCCTAGATTTTTTTCCTTCAATCACCAGTTTTTGGTTTAATTTGACTGGGCTGTTAGTTCCTCACTGTTATTGGCTTATCCGTAAGTGATTTGTCACTTGTTTTCTCTCGTTATGCACGCCTCATTCCTAAACTTGAAGGCAAACACTTGATTTTTATTCATTCTTGTCAAAAAAACAATAAAAACTGTGTGTGATGTATAGGAAAAACTACAGTATGTGCATGTTTTCTTGAGCCTTACACTGCATATGCATCCCCTATTGCTTATTTCACTGAATTCTTTAATGGGTTTGTTGCTTTTTTTGTCATTTATTATTTTTAATGTTTATTATTTTAATTTCTTACATATATGTTCCCTTGTGTTGCATTTTTTTTGGCTTTTTTCTTTTCTTTTCTGAATTGGAACATTTTTCACAATTTGCCTTTGACATTGACATCTCACAATACATAATTCTTCCCTTTCAAATTCCTGTTTTTTATCTTAAAATCGATATTGTAATGATCTTCTAGTTACGAGCAGAGTGTGATTTTTACTTGTTCTAAGACACCCCCTCTTCTCAGCATTACCAACCTAGAAATAGCTATGGCAACAAGGATAATAGGGATGAAAAAGCATGAAGTAAACAAAGATATATAACAGATTTATGGATACTTATTACAGAAGTAGCACACAATTCAATAATGTGTAATGTTTGTGTGGAGCACACTTACAGGATCCACGAGGTGAACAGACATGTGAATGATATATTTTTGAAAACAGTTCAGAGGTACTGAAATGTTGTGCTCAGCAAGGCAAGCAGTAAATAAAAGTGTTCAATGTTGACAGCTGCAACTGTCTTCCTCCAAGACTTCACATGTTGATTTTCTCTCATGAAAATTTTCAAAAGGAATAATTTGTAGTTCAAGCTGTGAGTTTTGTCGCATAGAAAGGTGTACCACAGTTTCATTGGAACAAGGTTTTGATTCACCATCAAGCCAATGGCAGTCTGGTCCATTGAGACAATTGCCCGTAGCTGCATTGAATTGAAACTTGGCATCTTCAAAACTCAAATATGCACAGGAAACCAAGAAGTGAAACCAAACACAAAATACCTACAAATTTGCAGTACATGGTAAAACAGCAAGTGAATATCAACATCTTGTTGGTATCCTACATGTTGCACAAGAAGTGGGGGTAATCTATGAACAAGTGAATGCCACACTCCGCTCATAGCCAGTAGATTACTAGAATACCTGTTGAAACATCTTCTGCAGAGTGGTTTGTGATGAATGGCTGGAGCTCGAGTTCTCAGCTCCCCCTTCTGCTGCCATGTTGCTTCACCGTGTCAGCCAGTTGCGCATGCAGTGGATTCGCCTATTGGCCCTCAAACTTGATGGTAAGTCTGGATCAAAAGAAATGGTCTCAATGCACAGTATATGGATTACAATAAGGGAGCAGTGAGCATGCTGTTTTTCATTTTTTGAAATGTTGGATTTCTTTTCCATTAGTGAGTTGAGTAAAATGCAATAAAAGGTAAGCCAGTGTTATATTCCCAAAACATGTTCTCAAGAAGTACAGTCTCTCTGATATAATTCTTGTGTGTTCTAGAGGAAGAAATTGGTAGAAATATCTGACTGAGCATGTTACATGACTGACAACAATAATCAACAACAAATTTGCAGCATGAGAATTTTATGTTTTTCAATTCCATGTAATCTCGTGAACATGAAAATAATACTAAATATCACCTGTTGGTACAAATTCTTTCTGAGGGTGTCTGCCAGAAAATCATGTTTCCCCCACTGTCTGTGGTCAATATGAATGACTGAATGTTTATGTTACTTATCTTGCATCCTGAAAATCAGCAAGTCCATGAGCATTTACTAAACGTGTTAGGTGTTAAGAATATTCTCTAAGTATGCAATACAAACCGTGCAATAAAGAGTTTCTTAAAATGAATGTCAATAGATTAATTTTTTTTTTATAAGATATCCTGTATATAGATTTTTTTGTCATTAAATAAAATGAATTACTTTTTATTTTCCAGTTGTAAGTCGCCATCAGAAGCAGAACTCTGAAGACGAGCAGTCGGAGAGTGAGACAAGTGCAGTAATGCCATCAGCAGATGCAGATGCTGAAGCTGCACGTCTTTCAGCGCATCTAGCAGTAGAGCTTCCACGACTACTACATGTGGACATTTCTTACTCCATCTCTCGGCTTTTGGCTGCTGACCGTAAAGTGTTGTTTGTGGGCCCTGGAGTCAACAATTCAACTATTGAACCCAATCCTTTCCTGCCAAAGGAAACAACAATTAAAACTGAATTTCAAGTTCAGCCGCATCCTCGGAAAGGAGGCATGCGTGTAACACCATTCCTGACATATGGTTGGTGAGTGCAATTACTAATTTGCAGTTCTTTTCATTTATGATTTTGGGGGTAAAAAAAGGAGAGAATATTTATTTCAGAATATACTTTCAATAGGAAATAAACATGTTTTTGTGTATTTTGAGTATATAATTAATGTATGGGGTTGTGCTGAAAGTTTTTAGCAGAATTAAAAGAAAGAAATTTATTGATAATCTAAATTTGATGAACCAACATTACAACAATGCACCATGTACAGACAACTCCCGAAGTGAGCTAAGGACAATGATACATATATTTCGGCAGCAACCTCTAAAAACACTGCTGAACACAAGCAAGGGGCCATATGTACGTATGTGCTTCAAAGGAAAACTCAGAGAGGCTGGGTGGATATGTTTGCATAGTTGCCTGCCACTCGCTTTGGGTGTCATCTGTACTCAGTGCGACGTAATGATGGTTCACCTCATGAACCCTATATTTGTTTTTTCAAAATATTCTCCATTAGTCAGTGTATGCTTTTCCATCCTTTGAAACCACTTTGAAAAAGAGACCTCCATGTCTCTTCAGAAATTATGAATTCTGCACCAATGTAGGCTTCCACAGCTTCATCAGAAGAAAAAGCCCTATCCTCAGTGTTTCCTTGGTTTGTGGGAACTAAAAGAAATCACATGGGGCCAAGAGAGGCAAATAAAGTGGATGAGGAAACAATCGCACACATTTGTTGATAAGAAAATCAATTGTTCTAACAGCCATGTAAGAAGGAGCATTGTCATAGTGCAGCATAATGTGACCATATTTAGACTTTGGTTGCTTTGATACCCATGTTGTGTTGACCTTCGGCAAGCATCGTGTCACATCCCATTCAGCATAGTGTGTTGGTGGCCTTGGGTCACAGTCAACAATTTTCTTGTCACAGCTGTGTCCCCTAGGTAGGCAGGTCTGGAAAGCACCAAACACTTGGCAGTTGTTTAGTTTCCAGCTCATGGTGGTCATTTCATCACTGGTTATGAAGTTGTAAACATCCTTAGTCCACCCTACATCATATTTATTGAGCATGAATTTCCACCAGACCTCCCTGGTGGATTTTCACTCCGTCAATGAATGTGGCACCCAACAAGCATATCGCTTGGTCAAATGTCTTGTTAAAGAGCTAATTGTTGATGCACAATGGTTTGTACTGCAGTTAACCCAATGTTTGTGTCTGTTCAATATTGGCAAATGTCAGGTGTGGGACTTCTGCCTCCACTCTTCTCACTGCATTGATGTTTTCTTTTGTCACTAACGTGGCTTGGCTTCAAGATCTCAGTTCATCTTCCAGAGATGCTCTTCCTCATGAAAATCGTTGAAAGCAATTTCCAGTTGTCACTTTAGAAGGAGCACACTTCCCAAAGATATTTGTCGCGGAATGTGGCATTCCTCAGTATGTACACTCCTTTTAAAAATCATGGCATGAAAATCAAAGCACGAAACTTCTATCGCAGAGGGCAGCAAGTTTGAAACAAAGGCATTTTCATCCCTCCCTTCACTTCAGTCAGCCATCTCAGGTCATCACCTGGTTGGGTTCAAGGCCACAATGGAGTAACCTTTCAGGCACTGCTTACCCAAACTCCCCAGAATCCTCCTAAAGACACTGCTAAAAACTTTTGACATGACCTCGGTGAGTGATTGTTTTGTTAAAAGCCTTATTGAACAAATTTTGTTCAATTCTTTCATGTAGCAAATAGAATTAGGGATTGTTTTAAAAGAGAGATTCAATAAAAGACAAGTGTAATAATATCTTGTAATAGATATGCCATAAATGAAATGTAATATCCGTTAAAATCTTGTTTGTTTAGAAGGTGAATTGTAAGAAAAAACATATTTATTATATCTCATTGTGAAATAGGAAATGCCTTTTCAAGTACACTAAACTAAAGTTCAACTATCAAGTAAAAAGAAATGCATGAACTGTTAGTTAATATCTATGAATGATATCATATTGAGAATGCATTCATTTATTTGTTAGCCTAGAAGATGCAATAGAGGACCCTCCTCCTTTGGAAGAGTGGCATTGTGAGCTCTGTGACTTTATGGGGGTTCTGCAGCCACTACAACAGCTGCAACACCTCCACATGTGCCAGCCTAGCAAGGAAGAGCAGCAAAGTAAATAATTTTTGTCTTTGTCTTAAGAATTCAACAAATTTCTGAAAATGTTTTTGGTAATGTTTTCTGTATTTGATTATAACTGATTAATGAGTTTTGAAACTTTTTTGTGTGTATATTGCAAATGAAATTTATTTTTGGATTGGGGAAAAGGATTTAATGTAAAATGAATTATATACACCAATGACAAATGTTACAAATTATTCACATTTCTAGAATCTGAAAATTCAGAAGAGAACAAACAGAGTAGACCAAATGCAGAGAACCATCAATGTCCAATCTGCAAGAAATACTTGCAAGTCTCTGCTATAGAGCTGTTGAGGCATCGAAGACAATGTGCAGCCAGAATTGATGCAGATCAGGTAAATAGTGGCACAAAAATTATGTACCTAACACATAATTTTTTCCAGTTTAAGTTTTTCACATAATTCATGTCTTCTCAAGATAATTAAGAGAAGAAATTTAGGAATATTTGGGACAGTTGATTTCCAGTAATCCTTGCAATTTTGATAGAAATTCTTATGTATAGATGTTCAATTTTTGAGTGGAGATGACATGTGTGCTGTCTTGTTCAGGTTTTAAGGGGCTGAAGATTTATTTTTCAACTGCGAGCCATCACTGTATTTTAAAATCATATCATATTGTTAGCATAGAAAGAACTGTTCCTTCACAGTCAAAATCACAAATGATGTGTTCAAAGTCCCTAAACTAATGGTGGCCAACAAGGAATTCATTGGAATGTTGAATTGAAAGGGGTGTACATTGAGCATCTCTTTCATTTCTGTGCTGAAACATTTTGAAGTTCCCCACTCATTTGATCTTTACAAGATTGTTTTATTTTCCAGAAGGACAAGAAGAAAGAGAAATAGCGGTGAGGCAAGCAAATTCTCACAAAGGTAGGCAGATGCAGTATCCCTTCTCTGCCCATGAAGTAACACTACTGATGGCCACCATCATACTGAAGCGGATGGCTATTGGTGTCTATTAGGTTCCTGCTTCTTTGAGCACCACCACAAAGCTTTCTCCAGACATTTGACCAGTGTTTTACAGGGTGTAATACAAAAATGTTGTGAAAAACTGGTGTATTTATAAGACTTTCAGGAGTTCAACAACTGGAGTCAAATTATGCTCTTTGCCACCAGGAAAGGTCATCAAAAATTGGTCAAACATTTAATAATAATTGTGTCGTCTTCTTCTCAACTAGAATATGCCATTTCCTGTGATGCATTCTTCCTCTGAATAACTTCCCAGAATCACTGTTAAATAATCAGTCAATCTATACTCTTATCATCTTTCCTTGATAACAGCTGGATTATATTAGCTGTTTGGTAGATACAGCTTTTCTTTCTGACAGTAGACACTTTCTTTTAGAAATGTTCAGTGAGAATTGCATAGTTGTTTCCGTATCAAACAAAACTAAAAATAAGATTTTGAAGTTTTATTTAGTTATTGAAATTACTGTATAATCAGTGTGACTTATAGGTCCAGGTCTATGTGTGAATGCCAGTTCTAGATTTCCATAAACATTGATTCCATTTAAATTGAAAATATCAATCTGAAGATTAAAAATGTTCCAGAAAACAAATTAGGAATGCTTGGAAGGCACTCAAGAGAATCAATGGAGACAAACAACATAATAACTTCAATTTATTAGAGCTTTTTAAAATGTAAAAAGTTTGTAATTGAACTGTTTAACAGCTACTGTTAAATGTTTACGTTACATCATTAGTGTAAAGTATCTGGAGGAATATTGTAAATATTTTGTCAATAAAAAAAAAAAGATTTTGAAACTAAATTTAATTTTATTCATTGCATACCATAATATTTATTATATTTCTCACATTTGCAATACATACAGTAATTATTATATTTTTTCCCAGTTTATCCATTTACAATTGTGCTGCATCACTATGCATTATTGTTTGTAGCATTGAGTTAACAAGCTTGTTCTATACTTTGTTATAAAAAACATCAGATGAATTATTATTTTCTGTGAGTATATTATGTAATTCAACTAGACAGTAATTGAAGAAATCAATTACATTTTTAATTGGTTTAAATGCAATATTCACAGAAAGATCTAAAAAGTTTAACTATATAATATTGAAGAAATTATAAACTTTCAGGTAAAATTTCTAGTAATTTTCTCATAAAGAATTTCAGTCAAAGACACTGATTTTCATTAAAATATTGATTTGATCAGTTTGTTGTCAATGAATGGCATTTCAATTGGATTTTCCATTTACTTTCTCATATATTTTTGGATGGTAAATGCTTCAAAAAGTGGAGGTTGAGATTTTGACTGAAATACAAGTGTTGAGGGAAAGATTTGTTTTCTTTTTTCCAAAAATGTTTTGTCTGTCTGTCCGTTTGTCTCTCTGTTGGACAACACTGGTACCTGAATCATTCATAGGATTTTCGCGAAAATGAATTTTCTTCCAAGAACTGACCACAATTTAAGCCATGTGAATTTGCAACATTTTAATTTACCTTTCTCAATACTATAAAGTATAGAGAAATTTACATAATGCTATGGAAAAAATACTGATTTTTGACAGAAAAAGTTTTTCTGCAGATCTCTAATATTTGTACACAGTATATTATTTCCCGCTACTTTTCCTCTCCTTCGCTCCTTTCTCCTCTACAATCAAAATCTGTCTTATGGATTTTGCCAGTAAATGATATTATTACTTTGTTCAAATGTAGCAAAGTAAACTTATAAAAATGATACCAATTTCAGTAAAATATCTGAATTTTTGAAATTTGCAAATTTAATATTTTTAAAAAATGCCAGTGTATGTTGTGGTCAAGTTGTACTGGTGCTTCATAAACAAGAAATAATAATGTTCCTAAAACATAATACATTACATCAGAGTAAAACACACAATATTGGGCTAACACAAAAGATTTCTTTCTTCATCATATCTTGCTTCTATTTCTTCTTTCTTCTCTTCTACTTCTCCTTTGTCTCCTCCTGTTCCTCCTCTGTGTCCCAACTAAAATTAATATTGCAAGATAATAGCTAGAGTCACTCCAACAGGAAATTATGAAGTCTGTAAATGTCAAACAGATTGCCTTATAAAACAACCATTATTATTATTAAACAATTGTTTGCTGGAATAGAGCAGTTTGTTTAATAATATGGCTTGGGTTCAATCTTCATTAAAACCTGTAAAATTTTTAAAATTCCTCAAGTTTAACTTTCTTTTAAACATTAGCATTCTTATACATTAGCAGGGCTTGATGGTGTGATGGATAAGATGATTGCTTGCCAGTTCAAATCCCAGCCTCGACAAATATTTTTGTGGGGCCAACTAGTATTATAATTTTAAATAATCATTACAAATAATTCAAGTAAACATATGCTATAGCAGCACTGCTAGGTTGGGGGTACTTCAAAATTTTCTCAAAAATGGCTTCAAAATATTTTGCTCAAATAAAGCAAATCTGAGATACATGTATTATCTACAGAACATATTTATCAATTCTTACTCCGTATGGTAAGTGGAAGGCATTAGTCGCCATGCTTGATTTAACCCCCCTCGGAAACGTCTCAACAAACCCAAATAAATGGCTTCACTAGACCTATGCAAATCTGTTTTTCAAAATTAATTTCCCATCAGGAAATCCTGTGCATGCATTGCAAGTTACGGGCTTCCTTGTGGGTAAAGAGCACGTCACTGCAAGTGCTGGAGTATACGTATCATTCTCGTCGGGCAGTCTAAATCGTTACTAAATTTAGAAAAAGCAGACAATGATTATGAAGATACTGACAAGTGGAAAAATAAAATGATTTAAAGTAACGGCTAAACCATTATTAAAACGCTAGCGGCTGAACCGTTAGGCCGATTTTCTCCAAAATTGATATTCCTCAATCGATCTGGCTAATTTTGTAGTCCCTTGAATTTGAAGCCAATATTTTAATTTTGGAGGGTACTTTACATGAAGCCCCTGGGACATTTTCTAAATAAAAAGAAAATAGCTCCCTCATTTTTGATTAAACTTTGTAGTTAAATAGTGTGAACGACGTTTTAAAAAATGGTGTAAGTTCTATGTTGTTTGAAAGCTCTAATATTTCAAAAATTGAAAAAAATCGAAATATTTTCGATGTCTTCCTACATCTACAATTATGAAGGTACAAATTTTTACTCTCAATAAAATCTGTTCCTTCAAGATAGATTTTCAAATAATAGCATGTACAATTTTTCGATAATTTAGTATTCGAGTATTTAGCTCATAATTTTGCGTGAAATATACGCAATTTTTAATTTTGTTGAAACATTTATTTTCGCAAAAACATAATTTTGTATTAAATTGTGTTGTTGGATAGTCTGAAGAACGGTTAAGAGAATGGTACAGGTCTGTTGGTTAAAAACCCTAATTTTTCGAAAATTGAAAAAATTCACAATTTTTTCAGTCTTCCTACAACTACAATTATGAAAATACCTTTTTTTTTTGAAATGTGTTTGTCAATTACAGATCTTTAAATAAGGTTAATTTTTAAAAAACATAAGTATTTTTTGCTAAATTTTGTCTCAAACATACGCAATTTACAACTACAAGTTTGAAGATAAAAGTTTTTTCGTAATGAAATATGTTCATCGAAAATAAATATTCAAACAAGGCTATGTTGAATATTTTGCAAATTGGCAACATAGTCGCTCTCTGCGAATTACTGTGCTTCGTGAACGTAATTCCAGGCAGTTGGATGCTTCGTATATTAGAATTTGTATATTACTTCATATTTCTTTGTTTGTATCTTACATTCGAGCTTTTATTATACATTTACAAATTCATATTTTAGAAATTATATAAATCTATTTAAAACATACGAAATAAAAATTGCTTTCCTTCAGTGGGTATCAGATTGGAATGCAACAATGGCCCGGCAACAATGACTCGGGTGCTCATTTATGAGAATTACGTCTTATTGTTGGAACAAGATTTACCTGAAAGAAAAGCAGTCATAATTATCAAATTTGTATTGATATTTGCTTGAAAATATTTAATTTTTGCATCAAATGTTCTACGGTTTCTAATGAGCTTTACAAAAAATGAAGACTGATATGTCTAAGTTCGGAGAAAATATTGTGGTATAATTAGTATTATATAGGTATTATACTAAAGGCGAGAAAGTACGTGCTGTTTTTTAGCACTACTAGTTTTTTGTAGGGCAATATTATAAACGACCTATTGAGCGGCAAGAAATCGTTCATAAAAGGGAATTTTACGGCACTTAATATGACGTATTAGCATTTTACGGCATGAATGATTGCGCCATCACACACATTTAGCCAATCGTACAAGAAAGTTGTGGGCTGGTAGCGGCAAACGTAACAGCCGACCACCGTTTTTTCCCACAGATGTCAAATATCCGAGACTTCACTGTTCCGCAAAATTAATTTGGATTCTCTTATAAATTAAAAATGCTGTTATACAAAAAATAGCGTATGCAATTCGTTTATAATGTTACATTCATTACATTCGCACAACGAAAACTCGCTTCTAACGTCGTTCGTTCTCAAAACATGTACTCTTGCAATAAAGCTTCAAAATATAAACTAAACTAAATGCCTAAACTACTATTATTAAGCAACCTTCTTGACATCTATGTGTCACATATTTTCATCTGCAATGGCAATGCTATACAATATTACCTGCATTGAGAGGCAAAAATGAAAGAGAATATGAAGAAAAAGAACAAAGAGAAGTGAAAAGAAGAAAACAGAATGGCACGGATTTTCTTGTATTGGCTAATTTCTGGGCTAGCAGTACGGACTTGCCTCATACTCTAGCCAGCTACCATATGTCGCCGCCTGAAGTTCAATTTTTAAAATTCTCAATTTCTTATTTTCCTAATAATAGAACTGAAATATTACTGTAAGAATATTATAGAAGGGTAAAACCAAGTTCAATGTGGAGATTTTCGTTGAAAAATTGGGAGTAAATATTAACAACATTAGAGAGATATCAAATAACTGCATTTGTGTAATTTCTGAACAAACAAAATTATAGAGTAATATGGCGTTTATGCCATCTTATAGAGTACTTTTATCACTATCCCTACCAAAATGTTAAAGCTATTTCCGCGAAAATCTGGTTTCTATTCTTTTTTAATAGTGCACGTATTGCAATATTGCACAAAAGCTACTAAATGTAGAAAAATCACTGCATGATCTTAATGAAATAACAACGGAGAAAAAAATGCCTTGAAGGAAAAATCTCTATCTTCAATTTTGTAATATTAGGAATAAGCCAAAAAAATTAAACTTTTGAAATTTTCGAAAACTCAGAGTTATCAGTGAAAAAGGAACCAATGCCATCTTTATAAGTATATTTTACACTATTCTTTGACAATAAAGAAAAAATTTGGAGTCGTTTTTGAGAAAATTTTGGTAAATATCCCGAGGGCGTCATGTAAAATATCCTCAAATTTTAAAGGATGTTTTGCAAAATCACAGATCGTCAAGTCAAGCCAGATCGACCGGAGAATATCCATTTTGGAAAAAAATCGTACGTATGGTTTAGGCGCTAGTAGTGCGCACAGACGGAAGGACGTTTTGAAAAAAAAAATTTTTTGTCGGTATTAGAGGACACCAAATCATGCATTTCCGTTGAAATCTCGAAATCAATTTTCCGCAGCATTATATATCTTTCTCTGTACACCATATATACGTACGTATTCGAGAAAATAATATCTATTCTACGTATATTACTCCGTATATATGTACTATAACACCCTCACCCTTATTTACTTTTAAAAAAAAGTTTTTTAAATTAGTCGATCTGACCGCAACTCGCCCTGCGCCAGTTCTCCAAGAAGAGGGATGATTCCTGGGGTGACCCGCCTTACCTGTTCTCCAGATTTCCCCTCAACTGCGTTGCCCCGGTTGCTGTCTGAAATTTCGGTGGGAAGCATGCGTGATCGGCTATTCCATGCACTAATGCAATGAAAGTCATCGTAAGTTTAACAAATGGATTATAATTCCCATTTCATGGTTGAGGTGAGGCCTCCAATTACAATATTAATTTTCTTAACCTAACTTAACCCAATTTAGCTTAGTGATCATGCCCTCTCGGGTCAGCGCCCGGGCGCTCGGACCCTCAGGCGGGTGCGGCGTCAGACCCGGCGTTCATTACCTTCAGTGGCGCAAGCGGTGGCCCTCTCTGGCGGCAGCAGTACAGCCTACCACACCTCTGGAAGGGCGGGCGGAGCAGCAGGCGGCGTCCTGGCGTCTCAGGCGCTAGCGACGTCTCCCCGGGCGTCAGCAGCGTGGCCAAGACCGCGGCGGTCGCGCCTCTACCCGTCAGGTTCTGGCGCGAATTCGGACGCTCTGGCTGTCTTTGGCCGCCGAGTTCACACCTCATGGCGAGCGGCGAATGTCCGGCGTGTGACCTAGCCCAGGCGATACATGAGTGATCGGCGATGTGGCAGCGATGGCAGTCGGACGAGTAGGCGCGGCGTCTCGCGGCAGCGGCGGCAATGTGCGAGCTCCTATTCATGAGCCCACTTTACTCAGCCATCTCCTCCACCCATGAACAACTTTACTCAGTCGTATCCTTCCCCCGAACGAACAACTCTACTCAGTCGTCTCCTCCACCCGAATAAACAACTTTACTCGGCCGTCTCCTCCACTCGAATAAACAACTTTACTCAGCCGTCTCCTTCACCCGAATGAAAATCAACCTTACTTGCTCGTCTCCTTCATCCAAATGAACGAGCGTAGGGCCGCAGTGGCCTCCCTTCGCGAGGTCACATGGCCCTCCCCCGCTCGGTTCTCGGCGATTGACAGTCTCGAATCAGGCGGTATGCGCTGTCCAAACGCGGTGTCATCGGCGACGGTTGGCGTCGCGGATTTCGAATGGAATTTAGGCGTCACGGAAATTATCTGAAAACTTGGTGGTTGAGTCGCGACGCTTGCCGGCGCGGTGTGCGTAATTTGCCCGCTGACTCAGACGTGCCCCGGTCCGCGCCTGGCGACCAACGCAGTAGAGCCCTGCCCTTTTGGGCATCCGGCGGCGTGCGAACGCGTGTAGGCAGCAAAACATTGCCACTTTCCTAGCTTTCGACTTGCGGACGCTCCAACGTTATTCGAAGTAAAATTTTAAAACATGCGTCGAAACCTGACGCGTGCGACCGTCCCATTACAGTACGGATACGAGAATGTAAACTTGTGGTGCTAGAGAATGGCTCAGACTTTCTCGTAGTAAAGTTTTCTAATTTCCTAGGTGTAAACTGGCTTTCATGTCTTGCCCCATTCTCTTCCAGTAGCCATCCAGCATCCACCAAAATACATTCGTTTTACATTCTCTCAATTTTTCGCTTTCCTAAGAGTATAGTCGTATTATTATTTTAAGAATAATATAGAAGAGTAAAACCTCGTCGTAAATGGCATTTTTATTGAAAAATGTATAGCCATTTTTAAGAACATGGCGTTTATGCGTTACTATAAATTTGAAATTTGAACCTCTTTTTGACAGAAAATGTATGATTTTCGGAAAAACTTTATTTTAAGCACATCCATTCACAAGTGCAATAGTGTTAACAATTTATTTGAAATGTGCATATTAACGGCATGACAGAAATTTAAAAAAATCAATTGAGTAACGTTTGCAAAAACCAAGGAATACAGCAAAATCAACTTCGTCATTTTAACAGTGCAATTAGCACTACCTATTGGAAAAGTTTGAAGAAAGGATTTGGAGCTATTTTTAAGAAAATGACATTTGAGCGTTTCTGAAAATGCGGAACTTTGAGGTAGTTTTCACGAAAATTTGTTGAGTTCAGATTTAGATTTATTTAGTCAAAAAACAGTAAACAATGTATGTGACGCAGGGGAAAGAAGATTATCTACGCAAGTTTTCTTGAGTTCCAAAATCACTTCCTGTCATTTTAACTATAAATAGTTTAAATATGAGTAAAAGTTTAACATAAATAAATAAAAATAAATGCTAAAAATCGCAAGATTAGCAATATTTTAAAAATTGTCATTTTCGTTTCTGAGTTATAGACAACTTGTTTGCATCGGTACACGAATTGCAAGTAGGATTTTTCTGCATTGCTAACAAAATAGCAACTCGCCCTTACCTCTACTCTTACCATTACAAGCAAAAGGAGAGTTCAACATAACGTGCACATAGTGAAGCTATATTCACGTCCAGAAGCAAAACAAGGGGCCATCTCAGCATTTGCTCAGGGAATCAGGGAAACCGGACAAAAACCTGATCGAGATGGGGTCGTTGACCCGGAAGCTGAAGTACATTATTTGGTACAAACATATTAAGTCTTTAAAAAAATATACAATGCAAATGTAAACTAATTCATTATATATATATATCACTGTTTTGTTAAAATAAACATTATTTTTCTTTTTGATAATCAGTATAGTCTCTAATTGTATAGAAACAGTTATGCAGCAGAAAAGATTTTACTTTTAACTTAAATTTGTTTCGAGAAACTTTATAGAACGTTATGTAATGTACATGCATACATAAATACAATAATGTAAGCAAATTACCGCTATGTAAATATTAACGACTTGTGAGACAAATAAAAAAATACATTTTTGAAAAAGCAAAAGAGTATGCCAATGTGTCGTTTATGTCAACATATATAGCGTATTTAGCACTATCGCTGCCAAATGTTTAAAGAAAAAAATTGGAGCTCTTTCTGAGAAAATCTTATTATTGAATTTTTTAAAAATTGCAAATAGTGAACTCAATATTGCAGCGAAAACTACCATAAGATTCCAAAAATATACATGACTTAAATGCAAGAACTAGGTGTGGACAACATTTTCCTTTTGAAGGAAGAATCTCGATCTTCAATTCTGTAGTTGTAGAAAGACGCCGAAAAAATTCAAAATTTTGAAATTTTCGAAAATTCATAGTTAACTGTGGAAAACCGGTCCTATGCCCCTTTGAAAGTGTAATGTAATTTTTCCTTTCCAAAAATTTGGAGCACATTTTGAATATATCCAAGGGGCTTCATGTAAAATACCCCAAATTTTAAAGAAAGGTTTCAAAATCGCGACGTTTCGAGTGGAGTCAGATCGACAGGGGAATACCGGGGAATGTTTTTGGTAAATATCCTAAGTATGGTTTAGGCGCTAACGGTGTTCACAGACGAGCAGGACGAACGGACCGACAAATGGACTGACTTTCAAAAAACACGTTTTCAGTATCAGGGAACTCCGAAATGTGTATTTCCGTTGAAATCTCGAAATCGATTTTCCGCAACATTGCATACGTTCGTATACTATACGTGTGAATCGTGTATTCTCCACGTTTTTATTTCTCGCCATTGTATTCGTAGAGCTCCAGGATTGCAGGACATTGATAGCTAATTCAGAGTATTATTAGAATTCTAGTAGGCTATGCTCGGACTTAGTTCTAGACGTTTGTGTTTTCCCTATCAACTTGAGACCACAACCGTTTACTTTACGCCATTCTCTCTCCTCGATTTAACCACTAGCGCGGGTTTAGAATATTCGTACCGTCGCTTCGCAAGACATGGAAACGTCCTTGCCAGAAGCGTACTTGAGCGAACTCCAGCAAATCAACAGCCACTAGCTTTTGGAAATGCAGAATCGTGCATATATGTTTCGTTTGGGATGTTTATAACTGTTGAGAGTAAAAATATCAAAATATGAGACGTTTGAAGATGATAATTCCGTTTTTGAACTATCACAGACAACACAATTGGATTGAGAGTTGTGTGATAAAGTAATTGTTTTGAGTGATTCAACTGATAAATTTTCAAAGTGCTGATCTTTAGAGATAGATAACTTATTGAGGTCTTAATTAAAATTGGTAAAAACATTAATTTATTTATAAAATATAAATAAAAATCTAATAAATATAAACCAATGATGTTAGAACAATTCGTATTTTCTCGCCCTTAGTAATGGTTATGTAATACTATTTAAACCACCATTTCTCTCCAAATTAACACATTTCAGTCTTCACTTTCTGTAAACCTTATTTGAAATTGTTGAACATTTGGAGCGAAAATTAAATAGTTTCAAGATAATTTATTATTTATTCGAACCTTTAAATGAAAATATCTTTCTGGCATTGAATTCGTTGTACACGGTGTACAGAGTATTCACGATCATAACCGAAGAGTTTTTAGCCTTATTCTCTGTTAACAACATGTGAAAAAATAAAAGAATTAAAAGTAAATAATACGATATTGATAGCGTTGGCAAACAAATTGAAATACATCGAAAAATATATAATAGTAACTATTTAACATAATAGTATTGTAGTATTCACCAAATATGCTCGTTTTAACATGAATTACACATTACTCCTGAGTGAAAATAGCATTATCCATTAAAAGAGTTTGAAGAAAAAATTTGGAGCAGTTTTTGAGAAACTGGCGTTTGAGCATTTCTGAAAATGCGAAATTTTGAGCTGGTTTTCACAGAAAACGGTTGAGTTTTCGAGAAACTTTATATGACATTATTTATAGCACATGTACTTGTAAATATAATAACGTGAACAAATTGCCGCTAATATAAATATTATCGATGTGTGAGCCAAGTAAAAACATTACATTTTTGTAATTTTGGGAGGAAAGGATATCGTAATATGGCGTTTATGTCATCTTATGAGTGCATTTAGCACTATCCCTTCCAAAAGTTTCATTAAAATTCGTTTTGAAAAATCTTGATTTTGCATTTTTTTAAAATTGCAAATATTGCGCGAAAACTACTAAAATTAACTTAAAAAATTGTGCATGATCGTAATGAAAGAACTCACTGTGGACAACACATTTGGACACAAGGAAAAACCTCTTCGATTTTGTAGTGGTAGAAAGTCGCGGAAAAAAATAAAACTTTTGCAATTATTGAAACTTCAGAGTTAACATTGAAACAATAATTATTATCAAATTTTCTTCTCAAACCTCAAAAACAAGTAAATAGTTTATAATATAAATTAGAAGATATGCGAAATGAAATGTCTATATTTTTTTAAATTTATCCCACTATTGGTTGGGCAGTTGCCCCCTCTCCTTTCCGAATGCCGTCACTGCCTATAAGCCAGTTCAGTCGGTATTGCCCAGTATTGCCTGTCGCTACAATGAGCGAATGTCGTTATACATTCATTGAAATAAGTCGTCACAGATTAAGTAATGAAAGATTCCATGCTCATTTCAATCGGTCCGAATCGTAGGTGCGACAAAAATATGAAATGAAATGGCTACAATTTTCACAAGATATTATTATTTATTGTAAAATTTTGCGGCCTACAAGTGCCACTCGGAGCGGACCGCCCCCAATACGCTACGCCACTAAAGAATTAGGGGGAAAAGAGAAGTAGAAGAGGAGAGCGGGAGAGATGATAAAAGGAGAGAGGGGGAAAGGGAGAAATTGGGGAAAGAGAGGGGGATAAGAAAGAGGGGAAAGGGAGAAAGGGGAATAGAGAGAGAAGGGTGAAAGAGATAGAGAAAGGAAAACGAGGTAGGGGAAAAGAAAAAGGGGATGAGAGGGAAAGAGAGAGTATGACATAAATATCCTTATTTTTATTTCTACCAGTAGCTAGTAATAAGACACAAACGGAAGCATCATAGGGGATGTGGCCCTCCAAAAAATTTGAAAATGGCTCAACAATTTTTTTTTGCTTTAAGGAAAGAAAAGTGTGTGTCAATCATATGTCTATTGTGTCAATCAGATTGTTATATTCAGGGCTGAAAAATGATAAGATATTCAGAAAAGCTTGACGTAGAGTTCAACGTGGCATTACTGACACTGCCATTTACAACTGCCTACAGATGTCTTGCTCACAAGCCCTGAACTCCTGATAATTGTGGTTGCATGGAGAGTAACACTAAAGAATTTAAATTTTCGTGATTAACCAGAGTTCACAAACCACAACCTTGAATTATTAGTACATTCTCATTAACTTCTTTTGCTGACAAGTGTGGTCACATACCCCCCCTCCCAATTATACTTTCAAGTTTTATTCAAAATCTTTTTTTACTACTTACATAACTGAAATAATAAGTAGTTTAAATTTACTCATCAGTACATTTCGGGGCAAACAGATAACGGCCCTGCCAATCGGAGCCAAGTATTAGCTCCCTTTGAATGTACTTACACTAATAGCAGAACATACATAGATTGTTCTGCTGAATCTCATACTTCTTGTGTACACTTTAATATATTTTGTACTGACGTAGATAAAAATTTGAGATGTTTGGGTGGCCAATTGTTTATGGTTTTATATATTTTTTATTTTCATAGAAAAGGCCATTTGTAAGTTTCACTAATTATTTCACTTTGTGTTATAAAAAAAAATATTTTCACCCTTCTATCTTACTGATATTTTGTGTCACTGACAAGTTCGGCAAAAAGAACAGATGGAACATACGTTGTGATTCAACCATTTTTTATTGTATATTTACTGAAATCAGTAATAAGAACTTTACATAAAATGGTCTCAACAGTTTAGCAACCACTGTTAATTATGATGCATGAAGTAGGTTCCTAGAGGAATATTGTCAAATTTTAATTAGTGCATAGAAACCATTGATACCTTTAAAAACAATTCATTTTGCAGCATGATTATTTAGTTTATTCCATTTACAGTAAGTACAGCTATCATTGTCATATTTTATCAGATTCATTTGATATTCGTTATTTCCCTATTTAACATTTGTGTGCATTAATATACAATTGTAGAGTTTAGTTAACAAGCTTTTTGGGTACAGAAGAGACTTGAAAGAAACACAGATACAATCCAATTATTTTCCTGTGCCACATTACATAATGAAACAAACAAACAAAAGAGACTTTTTAACAGAAAAGTAGTTTTTGAAGAAATGTTTTAACTTTTAATGGAATCTTCAAGCAATTATCTTTTAAGGGGGATGTCAGATGCACTGGATAGCATTAAAAATATACATCTAAAATATCTGCTGGGCGAAACAGTTTGTTGGAAAAATGCTTTTTAAGTACCCATGTTTTAAGTATTTCAAATACTTATTTGCAGTTCCTTTAAAAATTGAATTGGATGTTCCTGCAAAATCTGCACATCTGAGGAGGATTGAGAATAATCCTGATGTAAACAAGAGCATAAGTTCAAAAAAGCTTCTTATTCGTGGTAAAGTTTTGCAGGAAAGCATATTCATTTTGAGTCTGGAAAATTTTCTTGTTGAGATAAACAATTTAATTTTTTTCTCTAAGTCTGAAGAACATCTCATTGCAGAGGAAAAAAATCAAATCAACAGCAAGATATTAATAATATAAAAAGTTACTAGCGTAACTTCATTGTTATCAAATTATATGTTCATACAATGAATTCAGTTCTTAGAGTTATTTACTAGGCCTCAAATTAAATTATCAACCTACAGTGAATTAATTCCTATTATTGAGGACACTGAAACATCATTTAATCTTTGCTCGATCCAATCAACTCTTCTCGTCATACATCCCTGGTTAGCTCAAGGCTAGCTGACTTATTAATTCTTGTCATCAAATATGAACTATCTTACTGACGATGACACTGAAAATGTGATAATGGTCAGAATACAAAAAAAACATACAGCAAATACATCAAGATCACTCTTCATCTGAATACACATTACACCTGAAACAAACGTTCTTGAAATTATTGGCAAAGAACTTTTTATTTTTTCCATTTGGATTTCATTGTAGAACATGATATAACAATAACGATACTAGGCATTATATCACTAGTTCACTCTAAATGCCATTGATCCATTTCATAGAAATGAGCAAATGTAATTTTATTAAATACTGTTTTACTAGAATACATAAATTAAAAGCAGTGATGTGAAAATTTGTAGAAATGCTGCTAAAGTGTCTTAGAATTTTATTCATTAAGAGAAACTAGCAATTTTGTGGCATAAGATAATAATCAAGAAAATAAATTGGTAGCACTGACAAGAGATAGTCTCTTAAGTGGATTGAATCCTCAAGGCTTGCAGCGTTCCAGGAAGCGTGGATACAGGCACACTTCACGGATGTGGTATCTGTTCAACAGCCAACATAGGAACCGCTCGAGACCCAATCCATAGCCTCCATGGGGACATGTGCCGTATTTACGCTGTGAACATTTAGCATAATCACTTACTTCTTATTTAAACTAACTCAAAACTTCAATCACACATTTGGTATTTATTACACATTTGTTAATTAAAATTGAACAAAAAATACAAAATTAAAAAGTATATTGATCATATGTCTTACCTGATCAGTATACCAGTAATAAGGAGTAGGATCAATGCCTTCTCGCTTGTAACCCTGTAAGAGCTCTTCTAAATCCCATGTACGCATTGAACCACCCACGATCTCACCAACTCCAGGCAAGAGAACATCAACACTCTCAGTAAGGCGACGATCTTCTGGACATCTTGGCATGTAAAAAGATTTTATCTCAGCAGGGAATCGACAAAGCATGATGGGTTCATTAATCTCATCTGTCATTCGTCGCTCTGGCATCTCTGGTATATCCTGTTACAAAGAATTTTTTTTAATAGTTATGTTATTCTCAGCATGTCATTTGCAAAACCACCATCAGAAAAAGATATCCAAAAGACCCAGAATTAACCTATAAGTTCTTATAATAATTCACTGTTATCTTATATTTTTCACTTACTTCTCCAAATTCATAAAATGTTCCATCATCTTTTGTAATACCATGTTCTTTGAGGTACTCTATGGCTTCTGTGTAGTTCATCCTCCGGAATGGTTTCTTTGGTGGAACAAAGGACTGTAAAAACACAACCTAGTCATATTCCTTCATATAAGAATACACAAGAGTACAAATGCTAAGCAAATTATTTTAAACTCAGTAGTTCTCATTTATCTTTAATTTGCCACTGATATATGTGTTGTCCATTTTACATAACACACAATCATCATCTCCAAATAATTTTCTTATTTAACACAGATAGGGGGGAAAATGAAACTTACAGGGTTCAGTTCCTTGACAATGTATCCAAAGGGTGACTTTAAAACTCTATCCACAACATCGCAAATCAAGTCTTCCAACCGGTCCAATAACTCATCAAAGGTAATGAATGGGCATTCACCTTCTATGTGAGTGTACCTATACAAAATACACAAAAAATATATATAATTACAAATTGCAACAATATGGGAAGGTGAGAAGAGAACTAACAGAAACATACTCAGCAAGATGTCTCCGTGTTCGGCTCTGTTCAGCACGATAGCTCTGAGCAATGCAGAACACATCCCCCATGGCTGGCAAACAGGTCTCCAGATATAATTGGGAGCTCTGAGTTAGAAATGCTTCCTCACTGCAAACAACACAAATAAATATCATGTATTCCATAACTGATTAGTTGGATTACAACAACAAACTAAATAAGGAAGAATAAAAACTACTAATAAATTGTAATATTGCACTTTAACTATTCATTTGTGTACATTTTCAAATAATCACAATAATCTCACCCAAAGTAATTTAATTTGAAGAGTGTTGCTCCTCCTTCAACCTGAGTTTGCACTAATGTTGGTGGAGTGACTTCAAAATATCCTCGGCTGAAATAATGTTCACGGAATGCTTGCATCACTACTGAGCGCATTTTTAGCACTCGCGATGTCTAAAACAAAATTAATGCTCATTTGTAAGAATGACTGTTTTTGCCTTCAGTGAAACACCCAAACAACATGAAATTAATTGAACAGAACAAAATCTTTTAACCCTATTTTACAGAATACTGATGAAGCTAAATTACATTTTCTCCTCGGATCATGATGTGCCTGTTGTCCAGCTGAACATCAGGAAGTGCCTCTTCATTTAAGATGGAATCTGCACCACCAGCAGGAGCCAGTCCCACCAGCTCCCAATAGTCCGCCTGAAGTTCTACACCACCTGGAGCCTGAAAATGTAAATGTGACTGCTTATATAACAATCTATGACAGTGAACTAGGCAAGTCAAATATTATGTGTATTTATCAGCTATAAACATTTTCTCTTTTACCAAATAATTGGTTGTGAAATGAAATTCAATGTTGTTAAAAGATGACAGACATGTGTTAAGTGTCATTTGATTCTACTGTGCAAACTAAATTATTTCTTACCGTCTTGCCTTCTGGTACTGGTTGTAGAGTGCCAAACAAATGAACAGTAGACTCAGTTGAAAGAACAAGAGCTTCATATGTTTGACATAGTTTATCATTAAGGACACATTGTAGATATCCTGTTCCATCTCGTAGAGTTATAAACATTAACAACTTGCCTAGAATAAATTCATTCAACATATATTGAAAATAGGACAAAACCAAATATTGTAGTTAATTTATGTAGTATTCATAGTTAACACATTCATAGGTTCCAACCAACTGTACTACCTTGCCTTCTCAATCTGTGAACCCATCCATAAACTTTAATTCGACTCCCAGCGAGAGAAGATGCTTCCCGGATACGGATGGACTTCGCTTCTGGTAATGATGGGTCAGGTTCAATTTTTACTTTCTTGGCTTCTTCTAAGTTATGAGCCCGTTTCTCAGCATCTTCCTCTTCTTTGCGGGCTTTCTCTACATTTTTGTGTGATTCTCGAACCCATATTTTATGTATTTTTTTCATTTGTGATTTAGCAACTGGCTCATACCTCTGGAATGTTATATATAATATTTAGATGTTTTGCATGCAAAACAATATCTAAATGTGCAACTGGACCCTCCTGTTGAAGTATAGAACTCATTGTAAAAAATACTTTGAAAAGCAATGTGTGGCTTTTCAAAAAATTCAATTTACTAATTTCCAAAACATGTCAATATAACCCAACTAAAAGAAAAATCTACAATGCCAACATTTGAGTCTTTTAAATGTGGCCATTCAAAAACATTACTTCTATTGAGAAATTAACTCCTGAATGAAACTTGCATTTGAGAGTTCTGTGGATGAGATAAATGCAAATGCACATAGAAAAAATTCTTGGGATTAATTTTGAAAGTTATCAGGTAATCTATAACAGCTCTTCTCTAGATGCATATGTACGAGTGCACTTACAGCTTTTATTACTCTTAATATTACTGAGTGATTTTTTGAACGAGTGTCACATTCAAGTGTAAAACTGTATGACATATTTTATACAATGCATTAGCGAAATATTTTTATAAAATTTAAATTATAAATGCTTTGGAATGTAAAAAAATAGTACACTAGACATCTTTAGTCAAAATTCTTAGCACAAATGAGGAAAGGCATTCTATCAATTTGTCAATCTCGGTATTTGAATTATTTATTGAATAAAAAGTTTGTCCTATCCGTGCAGAAATATGAATATTGAATTGAATTGAATTGAATTGAATTGAATATAGTACTTAAATCCTGAAATGAACCTCTTCTTCATAAACAAAAATAATTCCACATTGCTAACCTGTCCTTCCGTTTTTCCATCAACATAAATAGTTGGGAATGGTTCTTTTCCTGCATGTCGCATTGCTTGAAGAACTGTCTTGAAGGGTCGTGCCTCAGTGCCATCTCCTGTATCATCATTTCCTTCTTTCTCTGAGGTATAAATTTCACCTGTGAATGTAAAAATGCAGTCCAACTATATGTCAAACTTATGGAATTGAAATAAAATTAACGGTATGTTAATAGTGATGGGAATACCAATGGCAAGGTTCTCCAGTTTTGCTTCTACTTCAGGCATTGTGACTCAATATTGAATTCAAGGTTAATTCGACGTGGCACTCCTGAAACAGTTCCAAAGAAGTCACCAGGAAGTCACAAAACGCTTCAAAGATACTTTCGCATTTTAATTCGCAACAAATTGTGTAAATTATTTTGTCTCCCGATGCCTACTATAAAATGTTACAAATGAAGGGTGCTTTACCCGCCTAACGCCAAATTTGCCGCAACGCGGTGCACCCGAAGTGATTAACCAACCACGACCACACCACTGCACGCAGAAGCGCTTTGAAGCTTGCCAGCAAACTGATGATGATTCTGAATGCCTCAAGCAATCCACGCAATCATTACGTATGTTCCGTCATACTCGATTTTACAGCATGCGTGTGCGCGTGAAAGTGGCGGCTGGCGGCGGCGCTACTGGCGGTTCACCTCTCTCAAGGAACACAATATCGGAAAGCAAATCGCTGTTCTGCTGCTGGATTTATCAGCAAACATATTTGTATTTCTTCAGAATTATTTTTTTTAATGTCGCCGTTTTTTTAATACATTTATATTATTTTATTCATGATACGCGCTTCCTCACCCACGCGAACAAAATTTATTCCAGACAGATTTACGTGCATCATCGCGGGAGGTAAAACAAGCAGTTTCTCGATATATTTACGGTTTAAAAATTCTTTCAACTTTTGTTCGAGGGGGCGGCACTGGTATATCACTGAATGCAATAATTTCTCTAGTTAAATCTATTTTCCAAATTGTATAGGCACCGAAGAAAACCCAAAATATAACATCAAGTGTTAACCTCAACATTTACTTAAATGTTTACAAAATGTAATTACAGTTTTATTGCAGCCAGTCACTTACTGAAAGACTTCACTCAGAGCCCAAAGAAGCTAAATCTGATTTCAATTGCGTAAAGAGCCCTCCTTACAAATAATGTACACTACATGTGGTTTACCCCACTGCCATATTACATTCACGCTGACGAGATGCGTTCCACTGGTTTCATTGAACTCTCGTGAAGTCTTTTTCGGACGTTTTCATAATAAATTATCTTTATTTTTTTCTCGGGTAACACAAAATATTGAAGGATTGTTTTTTCCTCACTTGGCAGTGTTTTCTTTTCTCAGCCCTTTCCTGAAAATTTTTATTTTGCTTTTAATTTGTAATCACTTTCTAAAATTAGGCAAGGACAAATGATTCTCAAATATATTAATTTCAAAACTACGAGGAACCCCTAAAAAATTACATAAGGGATCTGCATAAAAAAGGCAGCTCTTTCATAAACACGTGTTGCTTTTATTTATTGATAAAAATGATGAATAACTGGAAAAGAAAAACCCCTCCAGTAAAAGCCACTGTGGTAACGTTTTTGAATTTTCGTGCTAACGCGCGCTATAGATTCCCTTCGTGCCCCTTTGGAAACGCAGGAAAAAAATTTGGTCCTAGTAAAAAAAGTTGTTAAAATCACCTGAATGGTTTTTTCCTCGAGAAAAACATAAACAAAATGCCATCAAAATACCTTGGTGTAATGAAATACGATCAATTAATTTTGGTTTTGAATTTACACAAAACGTAAATAAGGTTTTTCGCTTACGTTATTGAAGTCCAGAGGCATTTCCTAGTATACAACATTTAATGTGATCAATCTTATTCTTAAAATTATCGTAGTATGTTTTAGATTGATTTTCGTAGCAAATTGTTTATTTGCTTCCGACATGATATGTGTTAAACGCACTATTTGCCCGCACCCTATCGCACAAAGTGAACTTTATCGTTGTAGTTTGTATCCATGCGCTGAACTCAGAAAGCATTTCGAGGGCAGGGAAACGAGACAGAATGGTGGGAACGTATATTAATTTTCCTTGAGCGTGTACACCGGGTTATTAGTTTTAAGAGGCATGGATCTGGCACAACCGAGGACACTGAAGCTATTTGTTTCTTCAATAGTGGAAAATAAGGATGAAATAGAAGAGGTAAAATCCTTTTATATTTTATTCGTACTGGGAGATGTGAGGGCGGCCATAATGAACAGCCATAGCTGTTTCATTGTTTCCCCGTAGTAGCGCTAGTGATACATGAGAGCGCGATTCAAATTCCCTAGATTTGGTTAGCAATTATATAGTTTTAATTAAATAATATGATACTTGATCTCATTAAAAGGATATTTCCAATTTTTATAAATTATTTTATATTTTTTTATATTCTTTTAACTTTTTCTTTGATAACTTGGATTCTAAAAGTAGTTGTTACTATTGAGTGGATAGGAGACTAAAATTAATTATTATTTTTGACATTTTAGACATAAATAATTGTATTTTAGATATTAAAAATTAAAAGAAAACATTATTAAAAAATTTCATAATGTATTATATATTATTTTCAATTTGTTCAAGGTAATTATTTTATTTTTCAGAAATATGAACGAAGTTACAATGTTCTACAGACTCTCATTGCAGGGTTATCTGAGAAGGAAGCTCAAAATGCTTTGAATATAGCAGTCTGCAAGGAAAAAACACATGAAGATCTCTCATTAGGATTATTATTCAGTATATTGACTGAACCAGAAAATGCTACCAGGGTATTAATTTCAATGCTATATTCAAAATATTTAATCTTAATTAACAGACATTTACATTAGATAAATTATCATACATTTTATATAGTCTTGTAGAACAAAACTACATATTTATTATTTTCTTTTAGAGCTACCGTGACTTGATGCTCATCACTCGTGATGGATTAGCTATTGTGTTATCTCACCTTTCTCAATTATTAATGGATCGTTATGTGAGGTTAAAAGATGTAGTGCGCTCACAAGTTTTGTGGTTAGTACGGGAAATGATTCGTAATGCTGTGGCAAATGTGGATAATTTGTGTTGGATTCTTATGCGTCATGCTGTCGGAGGTGATGTGTCATCCAAAAACATTAACCTTATTGAAGCTTTGCTGGATATCTACCAAGATAACAGGTCAGTTATTGTGCAAAAATTATATTCTCTCTGTCTTTAATATTTTCTTACTTAACAATGAAGATTTTTAATAAATATACTTTTCCAATAAGAAGTTAAACAGTTATAAAATTTGATTCCAGAAATTTCTATTGTTTTTTAGAGATTTGTATTTTATTCTTTGTTTTATATAAACCAATTGTAAAGGGCTCAAGTGGTTTATTGTTTGTGTCTTCTGTGATGTGGGTAGAAATTTCTGAAGCAGTCATTTATTTGACAAGTATTTGCACTGTGAAAAAAAAAAAAAGTTAAATATAAATATCTTTTGTACAAAATTTAATTTTTAAAAACCTTATTTGTCCTTCATCTATCTAAAACATACATTGAAAATTTCTTCATTAAAAAATATCCTTTCTTGCTCATTCATTCATTCATCACAAATTCAACTGGTTGCTGAGTTTTTTCATCAATTGCAATAACCTGTCTCACATTCCTTCGATAGTTCTGAAGCAATACAAATTTTATTATACTAACCGTATACTAATATTGAAATAAAAATATTAATCTCTCATAGTCTGTATTGAATGTTGCTGGTCCTGCAGCCCAGGTTCTAACCATGTCTCCACCCAGCCCTGTACATAAGTACTTACTTATAGTTAAAATAGGACAGTGAGTCATAAATATATGAATTCTCATTTATTTGAAATACTGCTCAAAAACATTTAATTATTCTGGTTAACTACCCATTTAATTAGCTATAAGCGTTTTAACATTTGTGAGATAAGACTTCAATTCAGAAGTTAATAGTGAAAAGTGAACAACTGCATGATTTATGATTTGATCTTATGCATGAACCATAAAACATGAGATTTATTAATGCTTTTTAATTATCAGTTTGTTTGTCATGTAGATTCTGAAGGAATAAACAAAAACTCAGACTTTGAAAAGTATGTGGAATCTTAATGAAGCATCAAAGTTTTGGATTGATATATAACATGTTTTGACACTGACAGTGAACAGCCCTTTGCAGTGTTTAATATACGTAAAAAGAAGTGAAAATATGCTACTTTACTTAACTGTCATTTTTGCATCATTAATCATTTAGGTTGCACCTTTACTAAAGTGTTTGTGCTGAGGAACATTGAATGTATAATTATAATTCTTGATCTTGTTGATATATTTAATTTTCAAATTATTATGTTAATATTTTTCAAATTTTGCAGGACGTGGTTGGATAAGTTTCCAGTGTTAATAGCATCTGTTGTGTACACATTTCTACGTCTCATTGAGGATCATAGTTCTCCTGCTTTGAATGCCCTGCGCCAAAAGGAAGTGACATTTGTAGTCACACTGTTGCGTGAACGTTTTGCCGACTGCCTTGTTATAGGACGGGATCTTGTTCGTCTTCTTCAAAATGTTGCCCGCATCCCTGAGATTGAGCTTTTATGGAAGGACATTTTGTCAAACCCCAAAGGGCTGTGCTCAACCTTTACAGGTATTGGCCTTTTTTTTTTGCCTCAAAATTCTTATAATTGTCTTGTATTTTGTAAATGTGGTGCCAAGTGATAAGAGTGCTAATTATATTTACAGGAATTTAAAATAAATTGTTGATGACTTAAATACAAAGACTTCCATTTTTCACAACATACTTTTCCTTGATCCTTCAACTTTTGACTTTCCCTGCTCTCCGTTTGTTTCCTTCTTCTATCAATGAATTCCTTTACTTTGTATTTCAAAATCTTACATACCAATTGGGAAGTGTTAGAGAAATTCACTTAAAAAATGCCTGAAATCATGAATGATAAAATTTATTTTTAAATTTTTAAAATAAAACATTTTCAGTGTTGATGTGTAACTTTTATAATTAGTTTATATCAAAATATTTATATACCATGCACAATTTATTATACAAATTTGAAAATATTAAATACTTCTAAGATATCAATAAAATTAAAGTAACTAGGGTAAATATGTGTGGTATTCCTGTGAAAATTGCTGTCAAAAAGTTTGTTTCCATTTGCCCTTAGGTATCTTGCAGTTAATGCAGACTCGCACATCTCGACGTTTTCTACAATCTCGCCTCACCCCAGATATGGAGCGCAAACTTGTATTTCTTACATCTCAAGTTCGGTTTGGATATCACAAGCGTTACCAAGAGTGGTTTCAACGGCAGGTTAGTACTGAAATTATCGTTTCTGTTTTAGTTCATGCTAATTGCATTACTTTAAAAAATTAAATATATTTGCTCTTTGTATGTTAAAATATTCATGAGACATTTTATTGTTTTCTTTTATATTATTTGAATACTTTTTTATCTTTTGAAATGTTTATTCTGTTCTGTTTTTATAGTATCTGGCAACACCTGAGTCACAAACATTACGTTGTGACCTTATTCGCTTCATTGTAGGTGTAATCCATCCTACCAATGAACTTTTGTGTTCCGATATCATTCCTCGTTGGGCAGTCATTGGATGGCTACTCACAACTTGCACATCCATTGTTGCTGCTGCCAATGCAAAGTTAGCCTTGTTTTATGATTGGTTGTTTTTTGAACCAGATAAGGATAACATTATGAATATAGGTAATATATTTATTAACACTTTTATTTTAAAGTGGTATATAAAAAGATTTTTACTTTTATGCACTACTTCCTGCTTTTCTAGAACCAGCAATTTTGGTAATGAACAATTCAATGCGCTCTCATCCTGCTGTCACCGCTGCACTATTGGACTTCCTTTGCAGAGTAAGAAAACATTTTAATGATAATACTGTTCTATATTCATTACCAGATGCATTATAATTCGTAGCTGTTGGACAAATCACAAAAATGTATTCATCTCTGAAATAATTCTTATGTGTACAGCGAGATTGTAGAAGTGTTTAATTATTGAATACACCAGCATTCTATAATTACAATCCTGCTTACAATTACATTTTTATTAGGGTGTTATTTTGATCCTTTATTTTGATTTTTAACAGATAATTCCAAATTTTCATCCATCATTGGTAGAAAAAGTGCGTACTGGAATTTATGCCTCTTTGCGTCAAATTTTGGAGAAAAGAGTGTTGCCTTCTCTGTGTCCTCTTTTTGATCACCCAAAATTAGATCAAGAATTGCGATCCATGGTTCATGAAACATTTAAGGAGTTTTGTATGCCACCGGTGGTTGAAGGTAAGTAAAAGTGTAAACTTTCTCCCGTTCTCTTTTAAAACTAGATTAAGCAGTACACTTTCAAAATATAAATGTCATTTTCCAATTCATCTCTTGTTCTTTATGTGCTGTAACTTCAACTTATTCTAATCTGTAATATTTGGTTGTTCAAATGAGATAATTATCCTGGTTTGAGAAGGTAATTTTAAAACCAGGTTTCCCAGTATTTTGTTCATGCAACATTTGAGGGAATGAGAAAAGAGAGAAAAAAGAAAAGTTCTTTCATTTTGAATTGTCCCAGCAATGACCCATTTCAATTTGAAAAAAAAGTATAAAATTTTTGTTCAAATATACATTTCTTGGTCTATAGTAAGAGAAGAGTTTTGTAAATCCGGGCATTAAAGAAGAACCTGCAGAAATTGTGAATCTTGATGGAACAGAGAACCATAATCGTGGTATCACAGGCACCAACAATCATTTGGATGAACCTGCATTCAGTGACGATGAAGAAGATCAGACTGGCCTTGGTTCTGGAGGTCGCCATGAAGATGAGGAAGATGATGATGACATTCCATTGGGTAAATATTTGCAAATTCTAAATTGTCATAATGTGCGACGTCAGTGAAGGAGGTAAGTGGTGTTCAGGTGTTGTTTTCTTGATGTTGTGGATGTTAAATCCTTCATATCTCTTTTATAGTTGTTGAAATATTTGGATAGTCTAAGAAATCTATCTCTTGTCATTTAATTTTTTATAACGACTGCAAATGAATTTGACTTGTTTATTTTATTAACAATTTATTATTGAGTGAAAATTACAAATGCATTCTCACTATTTTATTGTCATGTACTTCAGAATAAATTGAACACTGGAAAATACTACTTTACTACATAGTACATTTTATATTAAATTTAAAACAAGAAGATCAGAAAAGAGGGTAAAAATATAATAGGGATATATACAGTTGATTCCGTTAATAGTGAACTTTTTTGTTCATTCGAGTAACATTTTTGGTTCACTATATCAAAGGTTCACCGTTTCCACTGATGTGAAAATTAAATAGATTTCTCCACAATGATTGATTTTATTAACCTAGAGATACTGCAAAATACATCAACATCATGGACGGAAAATTATAATATCTTTATTTGACTGTAAAAAATCAATTATTTTCCAGGAAGGAATTAATTTCTAGGACTTTATATTTCCTATGTTCACTATAGCCGAGGTTCAGAGTTCTCTATAATCAAATCGTCTTGGACTTTTTGTAATGTAAGTGAAATGGGACCAGTGTTTAAAGTTCATTATATCTGAGTTCACAATAATAGGAGTCGACTGTAGTATGTTATTTTGAAGAAGAGTATGCAAGAACAATTAGGAAGTGCTTGTCATCTTTCAGAATAGTTATATTATAAAGAAATGTTTTTATTTTCAGCAAAAGTACGTTTAAAAGAAAGACCTGGAAGAGGAGCTGCCAGAGATTCAGGATCTCCAGATCTGATTTCCCAACTCGAGGGTGATATCAGAAAAACAGTGGAGTCACTCCGTGCTGAAAACGACAATGAAGCTAAGTACGTAATTGGATGTGTTAGAGATGCAAAAATATTAACACGTACTTGCACAAGTTCAGTTTCAGAAAAGAGGCTTCTAATATCTGAAACACTTGCATTCAGTGGCACTATCAGGATTTTTCTCTGAGCACTATACGAATAGTGTCTAACAGTCGGTTTTCTTATAAAATAAATGTAATTTACACTAAATTAAAAATTTATTTCTATTTGTGATTTATAGTTACTTATAACTTAGTCAAATTATATTCTGAATGACTTTCAGCACTGTACAAAATAAGTAAAAACCATATTTGTGAATATGTTTCATCAGCTTCTGGATGCGTCTGAACTCTTATCAATTCCCGCTCCCACCTTGGTTGCACCACATATTAAATTTAAACTGTTTGCAGTGTTAAGATATTAAAATAAAACCATACTTGTACACTGATTTTTCTCAAGCCAATAAATTCCCGTTAGTTCACAATATAAAGTTGTCCCTATGAAATGAAAAATTTCCAGAAAGTCTCATTTAGTACTACTGCTTAATAAACATAACTGTACCCACCTGTCCCTCAAAACTCGTGTCCCCAAAAACACAGGTTTGTTCAGGGACACAAAAACCTTTTTTTGTGAACCTCGGACACATTAATTCTGAATTATAAGCAATTGTAACATGTGTTGAAATAATTTGTTTCCTGTACCATAATGTACTAACTTCTATTTTTCTCCTTGAATCTGTCTGATGTAGGGAAAGGACGTTATTTTATGACCATTTTACTATTGAAAAATGATTTGAAGAAATTGGGGTTTAAAGTTTTGCTTATATTTATTTTAATTTGTATCTTAAGTTCCTTTTCATATCTTTATCTTTTAAAGTGAATTCAGATAAGAAATTTATCATTATGGATATAATTACAAATAAAAGTGAATCATAAAATTGAACTATATTAAAATAAGTAATCTATATATACTTTTTTCTTTTTTTTGCTTTCCCTCTCACCATAATACAGTACAGTAAATTTGATGTAATGATTATTGTTCTGCAGTGCAAAATGCAAGGGGAAATTCCTATAATAAAAGATGCTTATGTTGATAAAATATCTGCTATTATATTTTAATAGCTTGAAACTACTTTAATTAGAACTGTGAAACTAACCATTGTTTGGGATATTCATAGGAGCCAACATTGTAACTTTTATAATTTTCATTGCTGTGTCTTTGCTTTAATCTTTAAAACAGTGTTTTTGCAAGAATAGTGAATTCAATTTGTTTGTTTTTTACTACAAAGGTGTCAAGCTGCAGAGCGGCTAGTTCAGTTAGTTATTCAAGAAGAACCTTCTGGAGAAGCACTGAGTACATTAGCATCTTGTCTATGTTCTGTTCTGCAAGATGACTTGGAGGGAAAAATATTTCCTGCCGAAGTTACTGATGAGTAAGTGTTAGCGAGGCAATGATAACGAAACACAGAAGCCAAACACAACACACAACTCAAAAGACAAACATATATCATTGATCGACACAATACATTAACACAAATCAAACAAGTGTGTGCAAACAACAGCACCACATGGACACACACTGGATAAGTTAGGCACAACACTACCAACATAAGAACTTCCAAGCATTACCCGCCCACAGAACGTACACAATATCTAACAGTAAGTTATGACACAATGTCTTCAAATGATCAAGTATTTTTTAAAATTATTTATTCAAGATCATGTATTTATTTCATCTGTCATATCAGATTTAAATTATTTTATTCTTATTCGTAGTTAAAGATTTAAATTACAGTAAAACCCCACTTTTACGTTCCCACAAGTTAAGTTTTCCCGGCCTTTACAACATTTCTTCTTGGTCCCATCAGTTTTCATAAGTTCATAATGTTATAAATACCTCGCATTGACGATATTATAATTTCAATTTTTCCGGAATTTGCAAGAGTCTGCTTGCCACAACTCCATCTGAATAGCACTTCATGTTGCGCAAACGGCACTGCCGCTGCGCTTTCCCACCACCTTGCCATGTTAAAAATGGCCATAACAGAAAGAATGGAAATGGTGTGATATTATAAAGAGTTATGAAATATTACATGAAGGCTAGAAGATTGAAAATAGAATGAAAATCATTACTTAGCTGCTAGACCTAAATAAATTTTCATTTGTTAATATTACAGAGGTATTTAAAAAGGTAGAAAAAAATGGATAATATTCATTGGTAGAAGAATATAAGGTCTGTTCCACATGCGGGTTGCATTAAGTTGACACGCTTCATGTAATGCTGAGGATGCCAGCCACGTCAATGTCTGCGCACACATGTCACTTAACGTGCTAAGTAGATTAACATTGTATCTTATGCAAAATGACACATAAGTGCTCTTGGTGTTGTGTGTTGTTGCTAGTGTTTGTCATGTTTTGAAAGCTAGAAAAAGCACTCTTGATTTACGTTGGAGTCTACGTACAAATTTTGTCTTATGTTGTAGCTTGAGCGTGTTGCTTCAGCTGTGGGCACAACACACATCCCTAAGAGTGCTTGTGTGCTCTTTTGCATAAAATAGTGTTGATCTATGGCATGCATTATGTGACGTGCACAGTCCCCATCATTAGGTGACACACGCTTATGCCACGCTCATGTGACACAAGCTTAATACAGGTAGCCTCATAATCATTTGTTTATTTTACATCAATCTCCATAATTTCATGCTTTCTCATTCTAAAATAAATGTGATTTTTTCCCCTTCTTCCCCTTCTTCAATGGGCTCAAATATCAAAGCTTTAAAATTGAGTCCTATTATTGAAGCACGAAGTTAAATTAAAGAGCTCTTGAACAAAACAGATCTTAACTTCATCCATTTTTGGCTCCTTGTTCCCCTTTCCATTTAATACTTCAATCCAGTGCCACTGAAGTAACCTATCTGTAAGTGCAAAAAATGTATGCGATCAAGTTTAAATGTATAAAAATCACACATGTGCAGGTAATATTATATTACATGACCATTAAAAATAATATATGGAAATGTATGTTATTGCAGCATCACTAGTTTTTTAAAAGAGTAATTCTGAACTTGATACGGGAAAAGGGGGAAAAAAACAAACTGCTTAAGGTTTATTCAGATGTTATTCTTGATTGCTTGTTTATGCAGGGCTGTAGAGGACAGTATTGGTCGACCTCTGTTCGTACTGCTCCGAGGTGCAGCCCAGATGCCTGAAGATGACTCTCGTAGGTTGCCTCTTTTGGCTCTGCTGGCAGAGATGGCTGGTCATATGCCACGATTGGGATACTTACTTTTGTACTTCCTTAAAGCATGGTAAGTTTGTACATTGTCTATATTTTGTTCTATGATATATCTGAAACTAAAATTTTTTTCTACTTTTATGGCTTTTATTTACCATTTTTCTTTGTGTTTTTTCAGCAAATTAAGTGAAGTCAAGGCATCCGTTTACAAAGATTTCTGCCAAGCACTTGACAGGGATTTGGAAGCAAGTCTCTTGGCTGATTTGAAGGTCAGTTACTGGTCAGGTGGTATGATATATTTTGAAGTCCAAATAAGTAAGACATATATTTCTTTTGGTAACTGTGAAGGAACAACTCTTACAAGAATGGGGATCCATCAGTTAAGAACTTCAAACAATACATTTCTCTATATGTAATATGTAAATCATATGATACTCTTTTGGGTGAATTAAGAGATTCAATGAGCAATGAAAGAAATGTTTACCAAAATTATGTTAATTCATTTGAAATTCTTATTTGGTCATAGAAAAAGAAAGTACAATTGGAAGGTACTTTTAAATAATGTTTTATCTTAGCGTTAAATGTGGGTGCAATAGGATAATGACTTTTGTTTACATGAAAATTTTTTTACAGTTGGTCGTTTCTCTTTAATTCGAGGAAGTAATTTTCTATATGCAGGAATATGATTCATTCCCTTTTTTATTCCCAGGGCCCATCAATCAGATATTTTTAGGCAAATTCACTGTTTTCTGGCAGAGGATTATACTTTATCTTCTTACGAAGGACGAGATAGTAGAGCCACCATTGCAATAAATAATGAAAGTTCTTACCTAGCCTATCGTCTTTCAATTTGCCTGTATTTTACACTTTCCTGCATTTTACACTTTTTTATAGGTCCCCTGAAAAGTGTATGAATGGGGTTTTACTGTACTTATTCTTAAGAAACTCTCAATTTATCAATGAAACAATAGCATGGAATGTTTGTCCACAAGGAAGTTGAATTCACCTTCCTGGATTGTAACAAAATTGCTATTGTTAATTGCAAAATACTTTACAATCTTGTGTAGCTGTAGTAGGAACCGCTTACCAAGTCTGATAAGAAAGCAAAGTTAACCTTATTAACGAGGTTATTATTTCTCTTTGTAGTTTTCTGGGAATAAAATTGTTCATATTTTTTTCTTTTTCTATTATTATTATTATTATTATTATTATTATTATTATTATTATTATTATTATTATTATTTCCCCCTGGATTTGCCATCATAGGGCACACAATGTGTGCACCCCACCGGCACGGTATAACTGTGCCACCGGGGTTCAGACTTAATAACCAGGGTATGTGCATGTTTCTTTTCTGTGGGGGAGGTGAACAGCATTTCAATGCTGATTCCATTTTTATATTCCAGAGTTGTTAGCCTTCGGAAATAGGATGAAATTATGATGATGAATGACATGCCTGAGGTGGGACACACACAACATAACCATTTCCGAGGTGGGACTCGAACCCGTGATCTTCTGGTCCACGATCACTAAGGCACCTTAGCAATCTTGGCCATTGGATCAGCTTCTTTTTTTTAATTTATTTATTTTACATTTCTTCCAATTTCTAAGTTATTACTTGCCTGATTGCTTCATTGAATTGATTTATGTATTATCGCTTTTGGAAGATTCTCTTAATTTTTTATTTTCTTATTAAAATGTTTAGTGCTCAATTTTAACAATTTCTACCATTGTTGGAGGTCATGGTGCTGTGGGCAATTCTTTATTGGCACTTGTACATTGTGAAATATTGCAAAGGTAAATTAAAATAAATTCATGATAAATGGAGAGCAGACAGGAAATAATATACGTCGTCTATAGTTCTTCCAGTTTCATATAAACAGTACTGAAAGATAAATCAATACTATAATAACTAATATTCGGTGTATTAGAAGAGTGAAATCTAATTATATTTATTAATGGAGAAATGAAATTTATAATTATGTAAATAAATAATGCAATGTGGACAGTTTGTCCTTGTTATGCCCAAATACATAAATAAATAAAATTACATGTAACAGTGAACACAGAGAAATGAAATGTTTTGCTGCAATCTCATACATTTCTTCACAAAGTACTCTAATTTTCTCCAGTGTCTTCAGTTCAATGTTTTCTCTGTATGAGAATTTAAGCATTTCATACACTCGTGTATGTTAACTGAATGGTTAACTAACCAAGAATAGGGAAATGATGAAATGATATATTTCTTAATAGAGACATTAATTTTAACAACTTATGAACAAATATCTCATTAGATGCATATTAGTAAAGCTATCCCTTACTCTTCAAAAATGTAGTTAAAAGTATTAAATTATTGAATACATCAAACCTAAATTGTCATTGCACTGTTTGCAGAATGTGAAAATTGAAGTTAAAATGTAAGAATTATTGAAGTTCTTTTGTATGAACAAGACAAATATTAATTTTCAAAACGCCTCAAGGTTTATTTTATATTATAGTGTAAAGAATTGATAAGTTTTATTTCTGCTGGATTGCAAAACAATATATATGTTAATTCGCGTATTTAATGACAATGTAATCATCATTTGGAAGAGAGATCCTACCGTCCTTGCCCTTCATGCCTGTACTTGTACAGCTACTTCGTTGGTCTCTTTTCAGCAAAAGAAGTGAAAAAAGACTCAATAAAGAGAGAGATGCTTTTCTGGACATGTTATTATCAGTTCACTTAGCAGACTTCAAGCACGTTGTCTATTATGTCCTACAAATTTACAGAATTTATTTTCTCTAATAATTCATATTTGTAGAATGTGTGTACTTAGTTTCGCATCCTTTCATGGTTTTCTCAAATTTATGCAGTTATGCTAATGTAACATGGATTTGTGTCTCATAATAATTTTTGTTCTAAATATTGATGTGGTAATTTTTATATTTCTTTCTAAATTTAAATTCTTATTGAAAAATTCACATTTCCTTCTTTTTCTCCCATATCAGATTTCTGATTGAATTTAAAATTGAATGAATGAATAGACAGAACGGCAAACTGCAACGACAACAGTATTTAAAAACAATTTTTATGTAAAACGTTGAAAACCTTTGAAGTACAGTTCACACTTTCTCATTCTATAATAGACGTAATTTTTGCTATCCCTTAATAACTCATACTTCAAAGTATACAGAGAATCCCATGTTTTTCTCTGTAAATTTGTTTCATGAACCTACTTATCTATTATTTCATAAATAAATTTAAAAAAGACTAGTTGGAAATGATTACTAACTGCCGAAAATAAACTTTTTATTGTGTTGGGGGAAATGTAAACTTTATTTTTTTTTTTACTGTAGAAATACCATTGTTCTTCCTTTATCCAAAAATGAGTTCATTGTTGCATCATCAAAGGCTACCATCAGCAGATGGCGGGGACTCGTGAGAGTGTCTTTGCGACATTTAAAATTCACTAGGCTAGGGTGTTAATGTGCTTTCAAATCCTGATGTCGCAAATTTTCATCAAATTTCTATTTGACCTTGTAATATTATTTATTATAAATCTAATACTGCATATTACACCATATTATAATCCTTATTAATTGTGTGTATCTAAATACATTATATTGTACTCATAGTTTAGACGATAAAAATAATATCCTCTTATTTACACTTCCCGCAATTTACACAATATTTCCTAGGGGTCCCTAAAAAAGTGTAAAAGAGGGATTTTACTGTATTTCTTTTTAAATTTATGCACTTGGTTTGCTTATCAAAATTATGATCACATTCTCTTATATTAATTTAAAAAAATGTGCTTAAAATGTTTGCAGAACAGAATCCTCAGTTGCCTAATTACATATCCAATGGAAGCCCTTTGTTATTCTGTTATCCATTCCTCTTCACCTGGCTACCCACCTGCTTCCTTTTACGGTGCATTTCCATGAGAAAAATATTGAGGAATTGCTTCTTCGTATGTGGTAAGAGATTTGGAAAACCTACCATAATAATAAAAATATACCATCACCTTGAATAAGGTGACGGTAAAGTTAAAACAATAATTAGACTTATGTACCAAATAAATAAGGTTCAATTTCACTCTTTTATGTACTCAAAGTTTGTGTTATTGTAGGTGTCATAATTTTTTTCTTGGAAAGAGTATCATGTGTCTCATTATACAAATATTTTTTTTTATTCAGATAGTCCTAAATTTTGTTGAATATGGAGCTTGCCCTTGATTCTTTGAGAAGTTTTATTGTTCTTCTTATCCACAGTAATTGTATATTCTAAGATCTTGTATTATTCACTTAGAAAAGATTAATCAGAGTTTACTAACTTTTGTATTTCTCCAGAAGCTCATGAAGGAATAAGAACAATAATGGGAAGTTCTGTAACTGAAGGATACGTTCATTCTTTTAGTAGAATTCAAAAAACCATCAGTATTTTTAATGAAATAATATTGCTTAATTGGTGCAGTTTCCAGATTGTCATGAAGAATTAATGTCTTCATAGTCTACTGTTTGTTACTGAGGATTATTGTGATTTTTGAAATTGATTGTGGTTTTGAGTTTAAAAATATTTTATAGTTTTCCGTTTTATATAAAATGAACAGATTGGTAATTGGAATCGCAAAATAAATGTTTACATTTAATAAAGTCTGTTTACTTCAAAAATGGTTGTCAGTGAAACAATTAATTCAGATTCTGATTTAAAATATTGTAGTATTTTCCCCCTCGCATGATCATGAGAATTGCTCTTGGGGTTATTTTCAGTGAGTTCCATCATTAACCAGGGATTAAAATAATATTATGTTTGGGGAATAGACATTTTTTTCATTATGCAAGATATTAGTACGATGCTGTTCACTTATGTATTTCTTTGGTTGCAGTTGTGCCAGGAAGAGGATGTTCCCTTGCTGTGTTGGTTGGTGCCTGAGGTGTACGCCCAATTCCCAGATGTGGCAGTGGACCATGTAGGCCTTCTGCACCTTGTAGTGGCTGCTGTGGATGCTGCTCAACTGCAAGACTTGGTGTGTCGAATAATGCAAGGGCAACTGATGATGTTCCGTCATCCAGACTCGTTTCGTGCTCTCCTTTCTGCTTCACTAGCTTGGGAAACCTTTGAACAGTTTTGCTTGTGGCAGCTGGTCACGGCACATGGCATCCCAGTGGACTATATTTTGCCTATTCTCCCACGCCTTGAATATGCTGCACATGCTGAAGCTCTGACTGCCATTCTTCTGATGCTCAAGCAAGAGAGGTGAATTATGTGGTGAAATTTGAAAGCTCCAAGAGCATTCAAACTAGATCTTTGTGTTAGAATGTAGTTAATTCTTTATAAATGTAAGTGGTAGAAGTGTTCATCTCAGCATTTTATGGATATATTTAAGAGAATGTATGGAACATTAAAACTAGGTTATGTAAAGTCATTTTTTTTCCAAGAATGAGGTTGTAAAGCAGCCTACATGTATTGAGGAGGGAAAAAGAGAGAGACAGACAGAGAGGGAAAGAGGCTCTGCATCAATTTCTTCTTTACGGATTACAATTGGTCAGGATTTTAATTTTTGAAACTGCATTTGATTTTTAAAGCAGCCATTTACTGGATAAAAGAAGTCGCTGTACATGATTGTTTTTAGCAGTCATCATAATAAGTAAGCTGCCCGAATTTGTAATGTGGAGATTAAAGTACTTTTGACTTGTGACGAAGTATGACTGCAGTGAGCAAAAATTAAATCTTGTAATATTTTCATTGAAAAATTATAATATTATTTAATCCAGATAATTGATGAAGAGGAGGTATCATTAGTTGTCATTTTAACTGCTCATTGAATTCAATTTTGTCATTTGATGCAACAGTAAATATCACAGAATGTTTTTATTATTATTATTATTATTATTATTATTATTATTATTATTATTATTATTATTATTTAAATAGATTTAGAATCAAACAAAATACAATTACGCAAAAATGTTTCATTGAAAACTGCTGAATCTTTGCTCTATTTTTATCATTGGGTCAAGGTCTTACATTACCTTCCAGACAACTCTGGTTGTGAACATTTATTGTGTCCCTGTTTGTAAATAGATTATTTATTTGTTCAATTAAATTCAATAATGCCTTATTTCATGTGGCAAGGCTCAGGCTATCAGACCTGCTCTTTCACCTGACCATGTACATTCTGCTACATTCCATTCACTATGTAGCTACAAAAGAAGGTATCACTCGGGCAACAAAACGAGTGATTTGAATTTTGCTGAGATACTTCTTTTAGGCATGAGGATCTTTTACTTGCAGCAAATATACATGGGAAAACCTGCTTTAATTCTCCACCAAAGGAAGGTGAACAAAGGATTTTTTCATTCTTAAATATCCATGGTATTAGTTGGATTGGAACCCAGGACGACATGCTTACCATTACACCACAGAAATCACAAAATTTGTTCTAATTTTTATTTCTTAATTATTTTTATAATAATGTTATTTTTTATTTAGTTATTATTTCAATTTGTTTTAATTTTTATCTTCTTTCGTATGAACTTAATGCTTTTTTTCTTCGTAGACCAACAGCTGAGCTTCTTCGCCATCTACTCTCAAGGGAGGTGAGACCTCCAAGTGATGTGTTTGTTGTGTCTACTCTCAAATACTGGTGTCGGGAACATGAGGAACGTCTTGGCGAATTAGTAGCTGGACTTTTAGCGAGTCGATGTGGGGGCAATCCAGCAACCCATACGTCACCAGGCAAAAGAGGCAAGCGAGGTGGTGGAGGTGGGGGTGGAAACGCTGGCGGCCGTGGTGGGGCAGCTCAAGCAGCAGCTGCTGCAGCCGCTGCTGCTGCAGGCCCTCCAACTACAGAACAGGTACAGGTCACATGGACTTTGAAATTGAAAAATTAGGAAACGCATCACTCTTCAGCAAGGACAATAACACAACTAAAAAAGTTACCATTTTGAGGTAATGGTACTAATAATTGCTTACTATATGTCCAATTTTTTTTACAGTTTTTATGTTTAGTAATGAATCTAGATGAACATATCTTGTGAATCTGAATTTAAAGACAATAAGACTCGATAACTTCTACATATCTACTGAGCAATTTAGGACACTTGTAGATTTGAAAAAGTATGTAAAAATGAGATTGGAAAACTTGTAGGTCTATTTTTTATTAACATATTTACAACTTTACAATTCTTATTAACATTTTTAAATGTAATCTTAAAGTATTGTCTTTTCTCTTTAAATGTGTAATTAATTTATGTTAATTTAATTATAAAAGGTAGTGATTATGGAATTCATAGAAACACGAGAGATTGATTTCATATTTTTGCAGAAAGTAACAATGTTACAAAATATGGAGGGGAAACGCAGTGAACTTCATTTGTCAACAATACTGGTGCACTATAATTATATTTTTTGAAGTTCATATATAGTTCCATTTGCATATCGATTTATTTCTACCTTTTTTGTGAAGGTATACTGTGGTAAAAAAATTATAAAAAATAATCTACCCCAATTGTCTTCATTTACAGGAAATTTTATTTCACTGGTTTTCTCAAACATTGGCAATTCAGATTGTTTATCATTTTATCATGCACACCATTCTAAAGGAAATAGAATCTCTAATTTAAAAAGATATCACCTTTTATTTTTTATGTTGTACTAATTGTATAAATCCATCATTACTTGAGCTTTTATTTATCACTAACAATTATTTACTGGCATACGTAAATGAAAGTTAAGAAACAATGCCCACATTCACTGACAATGGAACACTCGAAGAAAGAAGAAAAATGCTCATAGTGCATGCATTAACTGTGCAGTTTCTCTCCCTAAATACAGTTTGCAATCATGTTCATGTGTTTTTCCAAATTCATTTAAGAATTCAATACTTTCATTTGAATATTCATTGTAGTGAACTATTGTACGGTCCTGTTTGTGATTGGTCTCTTATCCGCCATAAGCTAACATAAACTAAACTTGCATTTTTAATTCTGTTTGGTTTACTGCCATTTCAAGTCTTGGAAGGCAATGCAGTGGCTAGGTCTGCCATTAGATTACACATGCATTACCCTGGCAGACTGCACATATTTATTGTAATAACAAACAATTCCTTATTTTGGACTAACATTTTGAAATACTATGTTAATTCTTGAGCACCTAAAAGTACTAGTGCCAGATTTCAGAGGAGTCACTCAATTGGCTCAAGTAAGCATACAGCATACAATGGTTCAAAATTATTGCATTGTAATATGCCACTGGATAACAGTCCGCTTGCAAGGAAATAAAATTATTATTATTATTATTATTATTATTATTATTATTATTATTATTATTATTATTATTATTATACATTCACTTACATATAAGGGAATGTGACCCTGCATGTACAAAAAATATCTGATTTCTAACTCACTATTTATTCTATTATTTGCCAGTATGCAATTATGTCAGTTTTATTTTAAACTAGTTCGTATTCATCAATGCATCTTGTATTTATTGTTTTTTAAATACTTCATTTTTGAGTTGTGTTAGTTTTCTTGCTGGTGAGCAGTATGATGTGATATAGAATTGTACACTTACTTTATTAGAAAATAATTAGAATCTAGCTCTCTCTAACTTATTAATTTGTTTAGTTCTTAAAAACCAAGCTTCTGTTTTAATAAATTAATTTTATCTTCAAATATCAAATTTCAAAAACAACTAGATGTAATTTTCTGGTCTCTTCCTGCTGTAATTGGTTTAAGCCAAGGAATTTATGTGATTAAAACATCACATTTACATAAAAAATCAAGCTAACAGAAATCTTTTTTTTTTTTTTACTGCTCTTTACATTGAGAATTTAGTTGCTTTAACTTCAACCTTAGCTGGTTCTATTTACATCTCTCTTCTTTTTCTGTCTGAATGTCATTAAGGAATATGTGTGAAGTTCCTGAATAATTTTTATTTAGAAGTTGTGAAGGTTTTTTCTTCTTTGGACATAAATTACTTACGTAGAAACCTATAATCTTACTCTTATGGCTAGCTGTGTGATATTCTTAATTGGATATCCATGAGTTATTATTCTGTAGTAAATAAATATTTCTGTTTAAAATTATATAAATATTATATAATTAATTATTAAAATATATAATATTTTCTGTATAAAATTACATATCTGTTTTAGTTTGTTTCTTTTTTGTAATATTTGCATTTTTTCTATTATAGGTACTAGGCCATCTTGACCAGCTACGGCAATGCAGTGGTTGTCTGTATGGCCTGGACACTGTACAACGTGCTCTACAGCAAGCACAAACTGCATGCAATGATGCACAGCGTAAACGCTTTTCTGATCTCTTTGCTCTTGCGGAAGCTGATGACTTGGAGACACCACCTCCTCCTCCTGCGCCTACGACAGGCACTAAAGGTCGGCCTTCAGGTGGAGGGCGAGGGCGCAAAGCTGCTAACAAAGCAGCTCCAACAAAACGTGCAGCACCAAAGGAAGTGTCAGAGAGTTCAGAAGAGAGCAGTGAGGTAAATAAATGAGATCAACAAACTACTCTTAATAATTTGGGCTGGCCATACGAAATTTTCAGTTATTCTCTTTTCTCCTTTCTTTTTTTCTTTTCTACTATTCACCTACTCTTCTTTCTTTCCCACTTGACTTTCTTCTGTCCATAATGCACCTGATTTATTTTATATACTCTTTTCATTTCATTAATGTCTGCATTGACTAGATTGTTCAGTCTTCCTGCAGTATCTGACATTTATTATCTTCAAATATTTTTGATTCAAAATTCTTCTAAAATGAGCAGCACAATGTTTGGGAATTTGTGTTTTTTTCCTTCAAGCGCTTCAATTTGTTTGTGGAACATGAATATTAGAAATAAAAATGCAGTGTTAAGCTACTTTTCACAGAAAACGGTACAGTTTTTGAGAAACTTTATATGACATTATTTAAAGCACATGTACTTGTAAATAAAATAATGTGAACAAAGTGACACTAATATAAATAGTAACAATATGAGAGGCAAGTAAAAATCATTTTTGTGTTTTTTGAAAAACAAAACAATGGAGCAATATGGCATTTGTCATCTTATAGAGTACAATTAGCACTACTCCTACCAAAAGTTTACAGATAAAATTTGGTGTCATTTTTTGAGAAAACCTTGTTTTTCAATTTTTTTTAAATTACTCATAGGACACGAGATATTGTGCGAAAACTACATTTTTGTAATTTGTTGTAATAATTTCAAAAAAATTACAGTTTCATAATTTTTTAAGAGCAAAACAGTAGGCCAATATGGTGTTTATGTCAACTTATATAGTGCATTTAGCACTATCGCTGCCGAATGTTTAAAGAAAAATTGGGAGCCGTTTTTGAGAAAGTTTCAAAAAATATACTTGACCTTATTGAAAGAACTTATTATGGAGAACAAATTGTATTTGAAGGAAAAATCTGTCTTTAATTTTGTTGGAAGATACCGGAAAAATCATACTTTTAAAATTTTTGAAATTTTCAGAGTTAATTGTGAAAATATGACCTATACTATGTTTATAAGAGTATGCTACTCTGTTCTTATAAGAAATTAAAAGAAAAAATTTGGAACCGTTTTTGAGTAAATTTTGAAAATGTCCGAAGGGATTCATGTAAATACCCCCAAATTTTGAAGAATGGTTTTCAAAATCTTCAAGTTTCAACTCGTGCCAGATGATCATGGGTTTCTTGAACTTGGAAAAAATCCTACGTATGATTTAGGGACTAGTAGTGTTCAGACACCCGCAGATAGACAGGCAGACAGTCAGACGGACGTTTCACCATCAATCAATTCTTCAGTTTCAAGGAACTACAAAACATTAATTCTGTCTTCACCATGTATTAAGAGGAATTTTTTTCTTCTTAATTTAGCAACTGTATTTATCTACTTTTTCATTATCAGGGGCTTGCAATGAATTTTTTTTCTGCCGGAAATCCGCTGTTTTCTCACGCTGCATTACTTAACTTTCCCTACGCCACATATATTACTTCGTATAATATATATGTATATGGGAAAGTAAAAAGTGGGTTCACAATAATGAGTTTCTAAATTTGAGAAATTTATTAAAGTCTGTGAAATTTGTCTTGTAGGAAGAAGAGGTAGTAAAACCAAAGCAAGCAAAAAAGCGGAAAAAGGTGATGCCAGTGGGATCGGACAGCGATTGACTGCCACTGGTCACAGACGCAGAGCTGGAGCCTCTACTACACAAGAAGTCGCAAGATTCCTACAAGAGTGGTTCAGTGGACTGTGTTTATCACTCTTGGCATTTTATGAAGAATCGTGTTCTCATATCTTGTGCAAAGAATATGGATTGTAAGATAATTGGAACTAATTCTCCGGTCTTTTTATTTTATATCCATATTTTATTTTAATATACAAAACTACCTCCCACATTGGGACATTGAATGAATGTGTGTAAAGAGTGTGTGATATGGTGTACATTTGTAACATAAAGAATTGAATATGTGACTGAAGGTTTTGTACTGTTCTTACAGTAAACATACCATTGACTGAATGTCCTTGTAAATTATTGTGACATTTGGGTATGTAATCATGTTTACAAGGATTTCTTAGTCTTGTACACACAGGTCTTGTAAATATATGCACAAACAATTTTGTACATTCCCTTGTTTGTGGATCTGTTTTTGTGATTCAACTACAATTCCTGTGAACTATGTTACCTGAATAATCACAAGAAGGTATTTTGCGAAACTAGTTTTTGTTTTTATGTGTATAGTGAGAGAGAATAGAAATGAAAAGGTTGCTACTACTTTGAAAGTGATATTATTGTTATACCCACTGCACCAATCTGTATCTATAATCACCTATATGAATCACACTATCACCATCAATTATCATATTATGCTAATTCAGACTCTTGGTGATAAAAAATGCACTTCAATTTATTTAGTAATGTGATTCAAAATATATAAAGCTGTGTACTTCTTTAATACTTCAAGCCAATACAATTTCTCTAAAACCAAAGAAAGCCATGTGTTGCAATGCAACATTTTCTCAGTTTATTTTTAATTCTCGCCAGCTTGTTTGGAATGCTGTAGCTTAATAGGGTTCTATTTTTAAACAATGTTCTACTTTAGACTGTATGGACGTATCTATGAAGCACTTGAATGAAACATTGAAGTTTCTCAAAAGTATTTCCCTTCATCCTCACAAAAACTAAAGAATCCTAATTTAAATTATTTAACAAATATTGCTCATTTCCAGAAAACAATTAGTACTTTCAATATGGAGATCTTATTCCTTAAGCTACTCCTACGTTTTATTTATGATAACATGGCTTAATTTCAAAATATTTTAAAGAAGTGCCTAGTCTGTGGGAAAGAAGAAAAAGGAATGGAAATAAAATAAGATATTCATTGAGGAATAGTGTAAAGAAAATACAGTTACAATTTTGATTGCAATTTGTAAAACTAATGTAACGTATCTTTATTTTATTTTATGGCATACTTTATGAGCAATTGGTCTACACTTCCTTTACATAATTTTTTGTTTTCAATTTGGCTCTCTTAGCATAGTGCTCCTCTTTTTATTTAAATCATGTAATTATTAACTATAAGCAGCTGACCGGGCTAGCTGAAAGCTAGGAGTGCCATAACTTCCTTGGCTTGAAGGGTTGTAGGTTCAAATCCTGTCTGTGGCTTCAAATCCTACATGTTGTGTGTTGTGACATATAGGGACTCTCCCAACCCCCTGGTATCATCCCTGAACCCTCTTACTACCATTCCCTTCATCTATACTCTTCCCCGCAACCGATTAATATAGCTGAGATGGACCTACAAGGTTCCTCAACACTCAAAAAACTGGGAATTGGCCAAGACATGCTTACAATCTAACTCAGGCCATCAAGGTAAGGAAGGTTTCCATCCCAGCAGGATTAATTTGGAAGCGCAATGGGAAGGAAAGGTGAACACGACATAGTTTAAAATATAGGGAGGACACCAAATGTCCACGAATCTGTGAAGAAGGGAGGCATTGCTAGTATGGGATATCCAAATCAAGAAGTAGTAGCGACCTGAAATAGAAAATAAAATATAAAAAATTAGCATATTCGAATTACATGCCATTACATGTTTTCAGAAGATGTATTAAAGAGCATATCTCTAAATATCAAGGAAAGTCGCTGTTATTTAGATTGTGCTTAAATAAATACATTTGTAAAGATTCCCTGTTGGGGAGAAAAGAAATGTGTTGAAAAACAGTACATCTTTGGTTTGCATGGATGGCAAATTCATATAGAATTGACATATATCCAGGGTGGATGTATAAGAGCACTACAGGAAAGTCACAATATCCTTATAGTACAAATAAAAGTTAACTATGGTTGGAATCAGCAAAAGATGATATTAAAGAGCTGTTAAGAGAGAAATTAAGGAAAGAAAGAACAAGTAACATTCACTGAGAGCTAATGACAAAACAAACTAGAAACGGAAATATTTGTTGGGTAGCTAATTTAGTTCCAAGATTTCTGTAGACTCCTCCAAACTTTGTTGGCACATTCTGCTGCCACAGGAAATTAATTGATGGGGCCACCAGGGACCATCCACACTAGAGAGTTTGATGTTCTCTGTTGAAAAATAAATTCTTAGCCCCCATTAGGGACATTATTAATTCACATTAGGTATATCTTTTAAGAGTTCTGAATTACAAAATGTTCAAATGAAGAAAATAGGAATCTCCCAAGAAAACGTTCTTGGGAGCATTCTTATTATTTATTCTGACTGTGCTGTGCTAGCAAAGATAGTATTTATTTCACTGATAAATTACCCCCCCCCCCCCGGAGATATTTTTAACATCCTTTCAGCCAATTGCAATTGGACCCCTGAACTGACATCCTGTAAGCTGAATGGGACTCGGCCAATCAATGAAGTTAGACTTCTGACTACACCCATGCTTTGAGCGTATTTTTGTTTATTCATGTACTAACATTCAATTCTTTCCTGTCAAACTCGAAGGGCCGTGGCCAACCAAAGGTAGCCCAGCTTCTCAGCCATGGGATAAGGGGTTCGTGTGGTTAGCACGAAGATATCCCTTCTTCATATATACAGGTCTTACTAAACTTAGGGTGCGCTTCGGAATCTGCCATTGAAATAACCTTAGGGTTGTGCTACATGCTAACCAACAAGCATTCAAGGGTAGTTAACCCTCAATTAGTCAATCTCAAAAATATAAAGTAATTGAAAATTGCCTCAACAAACTTTTTTAGCATATTTCAAATCAAATTGCAATCTAACATGTCAAAATTTGTCATGCCCCCTCTCCCATTTTTAACCCCTGATGAGAACTTCTCAAAAAAAAAAAAAAAGAGGTAATGAGGTGTTTGAAAAAGATATCAGTATGTGTGTCAAAAAACACACTGTTGATTATGAGTTTCTTTTTAATAATAACTTTTACTTAAATTTATTGTAAAAAGTATTGTAATGCTGCATAAGAATTGTAACTCGGCTGCCTATCAATCTACTAACAACGCTAGATGGTATACTGTAGGCAGGTTTTCCTCAAAAATTGATATTCCCTGATTAATCTGGCTGACTTGCGGCCATATGATTTTGAAATGGGTATTTTGATTTTGGGGATACTTTACATAAAACCTCAACATTTCCAATATTTTCTCAAAAATGGCTCCAAATTTTTTCTGGGATAGTAGAAAAAACACATAAAACGGCACATATCTCACTTTCATTGAATTCTCCGAAATTTCAAAATTACAAAAGTTAAATATTTTTTCAGTGTCCTTCTGTTTAAAGATTTTTTTTTCTAAATTGAACTCCACAATTAGTCATTTAACTTTTTTTTTAGTTTTTTCCTCCACATACAAGATTGAGTGAAATGAAATTCACAAAATGACATTAACATCAATTTGATGTATTTTATTGGTTTTTCAAAAATTATACATAAAAAAAAACTTCTTAGGTCTTCAAAATTCAGTATATAATGAATTGTTTTTCTAATACTCTATTGGGTTTGTGAGTACAAGTGCTTCAAACGATTTTTTATGAAGTTTCTCAAAAATTGTAAAGTTTTCTGTTAGCATGAGTTCAAATTTTTGCATTTTCAGAAATGCTCAAACTTTTCTTCAAGGAACTATACACATTCTCAAAAATGGCTCCAAATTTTTCAATGAAAATGTACATATAGTTTCAGATTTTTACTCATACCATGTTAGATTCATATTCTATTATCGGGAGATAGAAAAATTAAGAAAATGTGAAAAATTGGCTTTCCAGGCCCCAGTCAGTAGCAGCTGGAAAGAGGGCGGGACAGTTAGACCAGACTTAATGCATGAGAAAATTCTAGTATGAGAAAGTTTGTGCCATTCTGTACAATCATTAGTTTATTAACATAATATTTAGCCAACAAGGAATACCACTGTCAAGTTTTATTATGTGGAATTTAGTTTTATACTTACATTATTCTAGAATGATAAAACATTAATTAGGAATATTTACCGCTTCTGTGCATTGTTCATATGTATTTCAAATGTGGCTATTGCCTACTCATCCCCTTCAATGTGATCTTCTGAATCAGAAATCATTTGCTCATTCTTCAGGAATGTTTTATCAATCCATCTCCGTAACCTGAACTCAAATGTAAGGGTATGATTAAATTTACAGATGATAATAAGTACTAGTACAAAAGGAAAGAAATTAATTCTATTTGAATATATGTAGATGAGTGAACTAATGGTTGTACAGCAGCACATATTTTCTCGCATTATTTGTAACTTTTGCAGACGACACACGATTGGCCACAGACAATAGACAGACGTTCTGCCGTTAACCAATTCTTTGGTATTAAGGGCCCACAAACGTGGATTCTGACTACTCAGTGTGTTAGAGGAAGCAATTTACTACATACAGACCGGGAGAGGAGGCTCAACGCATCAACTGATGTCACTGCAGTGTCTCTGACCGGGAGGCCTTTGATTCGAGTCCCGACAGTAACTAGATTTTCGATACTAGCTTGACAGCTAGGTCGAATTCAGTCGCGGTTTGGATAATTCTAGAGGCCGGCTGCTCTAATCGGTAGTTTTACGTGGTTTCTCCGATCAACACCAGGCAAATGTCGGAGCAGTAACCTAACAAATGGGTCAGGGACTGCACGCCATCTTTCCTCCATCTTCTTTGTCGTATACTCACACACTTACACTAACATACACTACTCTACCATACGTAGGCGGTACCCCTCTGGTGGGAGATGCATGGTTGGGGAAACCCCACGAGCCGACGGTGGGTCGGCGCCGAATCTCGTCATCCAGGCCGAGAAGACCACCATCACCACCTTCTGAGGGAAAAACATGCACTACACTTACGGAACTAATGGCCTCAGATGTCGCAGCCGGGTTCACTAACAACCAACCAACAACATACAGGAGCAAGAATTATCTCTTTTCTCGGTATCAGGGCCGTATACCACAAGTTTTTCCTGTCGCAAAATCGTCGTTTTATGCTCCAGCACTATAATATTCGAACTTCCTAAAGAATGGCACAGAACTACTCCAACTAATTAGTTTCATAATCTCTTTGATCTGGGCTAGCTTTTACACACAAGAGATTTTAAAAAACGTTGAGCCAATGAGAAAGAGAGAAAATTTTGAAAATGTCCCAGTGGCTTTTTGTGAAGAATCGCCACAATTCACAGATTTTTTTGCACAGTAGCAGGGCCTCGAACCGGGACAGAACGAACAGGGGAATATTCGTTTTGGAACAAAAACCTATATTGCCCAACAATCATCTTATATTTTATTTCTATAAAGTGTTAAGTAAACATTCCCTTTCCGGATGAACTACTCAGTCAATAGCAGCAAAGCAGACGTGGTTTGGAAAATTTAAGCCTCTATGTCTGCATGTGTAGTTTACAGTTTTGTATACGTACGTTTGTAGTTACGTGACGCATCTAGATGACTTGTACAGTGTTTTACTGCATCATGTTAGGTTTTCTTGGGAGGATATCAGAGTAGTTTCCCGTTGCTTTCCCTGATGGTTATTATTATTATTATTATTATTATTATTATTATTATTATTATTATTATTTTATGAGGTGATAGGATGATGGTGAGAGGTGTTCGTAGGCTTTTTTAACCATCCCCGTATTCGCATTATGATCGAAGGAAATCAGGATGGCCGGCCCGGGAATCAAACCCAGGCCTCCCAACCGTGAAGTCACCACGCTACGTACTGAACCATTTCGCTTGGTATATATTATATAAACATGAATAATTTGAAGGAAAACCAAAATTTTAAATGTCATCACGCACAACCTGGGGTAAGGCGGGTGGTATCGGGGACGGCCGCAATGGCAGCGAGGCGGTTTTGAGCAGGCCACGCCAGGCCAGATTACGGAGACGATACACTATAGACAGAATGCAGTCCTCTTCTAGTCTGAATAGATAAATAAGGTAAGGAAATAACTTGACAAGTAAAAGAATTCGGCTTGAAACTTTTCGTGCGATTAATCGAGTACGGGTTTCCGCTAGTGAGAATTTATTCTGAGTATTTCACATTACCGTTGCCATTGTGGTATTGCGACAAGTCTCATGACTCTGTTCGGCAAAAGGAGCGCAAGAAATCCCCGATAATTTTCCTTACATTTCTTGAGGGAACACGTGATCTATACTCAACCATCTTCATACTTAATTCTTTAGATGATACTTTTCTAGCCTTCAGGGCTAATTTTGTATTTTCTGGTGCCTTGAGGAGAGAGTTTTGGTTTTCACCACGGCTTCTTACTTCTCGGGCTGCGATTGCTGCCCGAGTTGCAGACACAGTTGAGCTCTCTTTTCGTGGAAGCAATGGTAGACAAAGACGTGTCCTGCATATCCCGCTACTGGGAAGCAATAGGGCATGCTGGATCTCAAATCCAAAGAATGCAGTGGAGATATCCTCTGAAGCAGCCGTCCGCTGCATTAGGCAAAATAGTTGCATAAGAAATAGGAAATACTCTATCTCGCTATAGCTCCATCCTTCCCATACCTATATATTTGGGGGGAATCGATGTGTCTATCTCCCCTTTGTGTGAACCGATCTAGAGCCTCTGCCATTGGATCATGGACTCGCGCCTTTCTTCTGTACGATCTGCCAAACATTTCCAAACAGCATTGGACCTCAAGAGCTCGATTGGAAGCATGCAGGTCACACTACTGCATCCTACGAGACCGTTTTTTAAGCGTAAGTGCGCTCTACTTTACATAAAGACTATTCTTCCATCCGACGCCCGCTACTGCCCATTCTGTGGCTGCAAATAACAGGATCGAAGTGCAAACAATTAACAAAGTCTTCGAGCTTCTGCCTTGGTCCTTCAATATTCGACATTAGTCTCGATAAGGTCATCATCACTTTTGTCGCCTTATCACTGATGTACTGTTGTGATCACTATATCGAAGCCTCGCGTCAGTCATAATTAAAACCTTGAGTTTGACATAAGTGGATGTGATTTTCTCCAACTGACGTGTTGGTGAATTCTCTCATATTTTTACTCGCGACGAGAATTTCCTCAGATTTGAGGTAGGCTAGTTGCAAGCCAACAGAGGGCGGTCTGCGGATGTGGCTTCATTGGCGAATTCCACCACTTCCTCCTTGTTTGGCCACTGTAGTGAGTGCAATGTCGTCGCAGAAACCGGTTAAATTTCTCCTCATTTATAAATAAATATTCTGTGCCTTTATTCTGAAAACGCTGTCCTATATTGTGTTCCACAGTAAGAGGTGCAAGTTGGAGCCTTTAGTAACTAGGAGGGTTTGGTGACCGTCTTCCGTAAGGCACAACAGCTACGGCTTCCCTTTGGAGTAGCTGTTGATTTTTATCAGATACTGTGGCACTTCATCCGCTGCAGATCCTGTAGGATGCAGTTCCACCTCGCCAAGTTGAAGGCGTTCTTCACATCGAGTGTCCACTCTATACTATTGTAACATGAAAATAATTGTGAAGAGAATCTCAGAGAATCCCACCTTATGAACACACAATGGAACCCACGTTCCTTTTACAAAGTCTATGTACCTCGACCCAGCGGTATTTTTTTTTTTTTCACAGAACCAGGGAACATTTTAAGATGCATGTACAATAGATGTTCATTTTCCATTTCATTTCTTTAGATAGTTATTTCATTTCATTTCTTCAGATAGTTATTTGTCTCGTTATACACGTTATTACAAATTAAAATTATTTATCTACTGTATTTCCTACATCAAACCTTCAAAACATCTTCTGTTACTACCTAAATAAGATAATGCATAAAACTGTATGTACTGCTACCTTCAAGGTTTATAGCAACTTGAAATGACTATCATATGCAAAATGTTTCCTGTAATTCCATTATGTTAAAAAAGCATTGTTAATATTAATATTCATAGAAAATAAAGTTGAAACTTATCAAAACTCTTGCTAACTTTGATTTGGTGATTAACGAAGTTTAAACTCCAATGAATTTAATTAAGAAAATGCTTATCGTTAAACATGAAAATTCAACATATTTTTTTAAAAGTAATAATTTTTCAATTAATACAAGAATGTAAGAAAAAAAGATTCTATGAAGAATACAAATTTTTATATATATTTTAAAAAAGGAGAATATTACATAATATTCTTCTTTTTAAAAGGAATAATGTTTGGAGAACATTCTGGACTAATAGAGCAATTTCCCTATAAGACTTTCTAATGGACAAAAATAGTGTTTTAATGCTTTCTTATTCCGTTTCAGTTTTACTTGCTCGTATACTACTTACGTTGTATAATGCTGCGGCAAAATATGTCGTTTTTTTTTTACAGAAAACTCTATTGTGGGGTCTTATTATTGAAACTCTTGTTCATATATGTTGCAAATTACGTCCTCTAATACATTGTGTAGTCAGGATCCACGTTTCGTGGGTCCCTGATACTGAAAGATTGGTTTACAGCAAAACTGTCTGTCCGTAAGTCTGTGATCAACGCTAGCGGCAAAACCATTGGAGGGTGTTTAACAAAATTTATTTTCTCCCATCGCTCTTGCTGATGGCACGTCCCCTTGAATTCAAAACGGATATTCATTTTTCTGGGGGTGCTTTAACTGGAGAGACAAGGGTATTTTCGAAATGTTCACAAAAACGGTTCCAAATTTACTATCTCGCGTACTCTGTGTAGAGAAAATATTTAAGTATTGTAATGTGGCAAAATGGTTCCAAATTTATTTTCTCACATAAGAAGCAGTATAGAGAAAGTATTGTAATGCGGCAAAAACGGTGATTTTTAACAGAAAAAACTATTATTGTGAAGCTCTGATACTGCAAAAGTAGATAAATCATGTTCATGTATGTAGTAAATTACTTTCTCTCTCACGTTGTGTAGTCAGAATCCACAACTTTTTTTTGTCCTTAATGCCGAAATATTGATTTACGCCAAAACCTCTGACCGTTCTCATCTTGTCGGTGAACAACGTTAGCGGGTAAATCGTAAGAAGAATTATCACCAAAATTTATATTCCCCAATAACTTGAGACCCTGCGAGTTTGACACATATTTTGATTTTTTAGGGTCCTTTACATGAAACCATAACAATATTCTTTTGCAAATTTTTTCCAAAAACAGCTCCAAATCGTTTTGCTAATTTGTTTCCTCGGATAGATTAAAAGACATTTAAAGAAATCGCGCGGATAGCATTTTCGTTGACCATTCTCAATTTTTTTGAAACTTGCAAAAGTCTGAACGTTTTTCCGCATCTCCCTACAAACTACAATATTTAAGAGAGAAATATTTTTCCAAAAGAAATCTGTTCATGAAAAACATCTTTTAATAAGGCCATGTTCAAATTTTCGAAAATATAAGTAGTTTTCGCGTGATTTTGCGTAAAATATTAACTTTTTTAAACAATTATTTTCTAAAAAAAGGCTCAATTTTTCAAAAACTTCCTTTTATGTAGAAAAGAATGGTAAAGAAAATGGTACTGGTTCCATTTTCGGCAAACACTATTTTTTTCGGCAAACAGCATTTTCGAAAATTACAACAAAACAATCACGTTGCAAAACTACAGCGTTGAGGCTAGAGATTTTTTTCTTAATGTAATCTATTCCAAGTTTTGCTTATTAGTTTTGCTAATTGTTGCAAATCTTCAACATTTCGGATCCGAACTACGAACTACATTGAGAAATGCGTGTCAAGTCAACACACACGCACGCACGCACGCGCACACACACACATACACACACACACAACACACACACAATAATTTCAAGAGAGGTTTTTGCGATTTAAAAATATGGAGGGTGGTGGCGTAATTTTGGTAGATTCGGATTCAGCTCGTTGACATACGTAGCGACAAGTTTTTAGGTCTAACAACAACCTCCGAAAAGAAAAAAACGAGTGGTTTTGGCGATTTAAAACAAATTGGAGGGTCGTAGCGCAATTCTGGCTTCAGATTCGGATTCAGCGCGTCGAAATACATAGAGAAACATGCATCAAGTTTTTGGGTCTGACAACACTTTTGTGTGTACCTGTGTAATTGACAAAAAAAATCAAGTCGACTGGACACCGTAATTGTAAATCCCCCCTCCTCTGAGAAAAATTCTCGGTGCGCCTCGGCATTTGAATAATATCTTATAATACTATTATAAAGCAATTCTTGAATTTTCCCCTAAATGTTACTACTGGAACTTGAAAAAAAATAAAACACTTTTATAACATAAGCTAACATTAAATAAAAGCTTTTATTTAATTTTAACTTGTAAAAATTGTATGTAACATACTGAGACATGCACAAGAAATAGTGACGAGACGTTCCCAGTTTCTCGACGTATACGGATTAGAATAATAGTTAAAAGGGTAGTTATTTACAAGATAATACATTAAAGCATTTATTTACAAGATAATACATAACATAAGTCAAGAGTTACCTGTGCTTTTCACACGTTAATTCTTAAATAGGGTTCCGGGATTCACTGAAGAAAAAAAAGGGTTAGATACCTTAAATTGGTCCAGATCTTCGAGAACAGTACGAACGAAATAAGAAGGAGCTACATCTACCAAATTCATTTTTTGTTTCCTTGTTCTCGCAATCAAATGCAAATGCAGGGTAAATACAGGGATGCGCGCCACCATGGAAGGCTCGCCAATTGGAGTATTGCAAAAGAAATCTTTAATACAAAAGGAAGAATAATTATTCAATTCAATTTATTTTTCATCGTTTTTTGGTTGGATTTTAATGTAATGCTTAATTTAATTAGGTAATGGCTAGAGTTGTTCAATCTTCCCTCCCTATATTAATATCACAAACCCCAAACTTTCAATTATTGATCACAATCAGACACCTTTTTCTTTTAATAGTCTTTATTCTAGTTTCTTAAGTTTGAAGTGTTCATACTTCCGTTATAAGAAAGGGAAAATTGTTGGTTTCTCTTCGCGGGGAAGTGGTAAAATACATTGATAACGTTATCGAGCTTTTCTTGTGTTCGTATGTCGCTCCTTTACGCAAGTAGTGGCACAACATCGCAGTTTCGCCAACTGTGCTCATAATTTTGATTACTTAGATGGAAATTTGCTGAGAATGTAGAACACATACACAAAAAAATGTTAAAAATTTACTACGCGTTCTCAAAAGTAAAACAGGATTTCAGTACTTTTGGCCTTTAAAAAGTCGCAATAAAATAGAACACGATAGTCGATCGTCTTTTGTTATTGTGCTGCCGTGAAATTTGTCGACGTTGGTCTTTTACGTACTATAATTCCTCATGCTGATTGTGCTTCTCTCGGCTTCTATACTGAGTATATAAAATGTCATTTGTGCTTATGGCGAGGTGTTTGTAATTGAGTGATTTTGTCGCAATGGCTGGCTCTTCTCTTATTGACATGGAAATAGACACTTCAGCTGATTCGCAGCTGCAATTCCAAGAATTTCCAGCATCAAACGTCCCAGGACCTGTGGCGGAATTAGATGTCAGATCGTCGCATACTTTGACATTTAATCATTCCCCTGACACCCCAGGTTCCGACACCGAAGGCCCAGAATCAGAGCTTTTACGCGATGGCTCTCAGAAACCTTCACCATCCTTTTGGACGTTTGAATTTTACCAAAAATTGTTTGATGTTGATACTCAAACAGTAGTGGATCGCATTCTATGGTCCATGATACCAAGACCTGGTCATAGTTATTTGCAACATCACATCAGGCCAAAACCCGACCTCTACGGCCCCTTCTGGATATGTACCACATTAATATTTGCAATTGCCATCAGCGGTAATTTAGCCAACTACTTGCAAACAGCTGGCAAAGATTTCCATTGGAAATATAACTTCCGTGTTGTCACTTATGCTGCATCTGCTGTCTACAGTTATGCATGGATTACACCAATGGTTCTTTGGGCATATTTACGGTGGTGTGGGGGTCAAGAGGCTCGTCTGGGTTTTCTGGAGATGATGTGTGTTTATGGGTACTCTCTATCCATTTACATTCCAGTGTCAATACTATGGTTGATTGAGGTGAGTTGGCAATCGTCAGATCACTAATTTATAGAACTTGCCATGCAAGTACAGTTGCCAGAACAATTATTGACATCAGTTTTTTGTTGCGATTAACTTTAATTTGTAATACTGAGAGCGCTCAAAACATTAAACATCAATAAGCAAAAGTGATTTTGAAACTGTTCGAAATTTATTTCCTAAATTTCAAATCTTTTAATTAACTGAATATGAATAATTTAAGTAATTTATTAGTTTCAATCTCATTAAATGTGTTTTATCAAAATTAGTCTTGTGGATGGCGAGAATCTGGGTATAATGTTTTATCGTCATTCTAAGTAACAGTTTTAAGTGAAGGGAATGCTGTACTTGTATCTAATCATTAATCTACAAACACACACGCCCACAAAATATTGATAAGGGGTTTAATAAAATTTTTGCCTTTTTTTCTACAGTATTTGATTTTAAATGCTGAAGTAAGATTTTTCACATTTTTTATAATTCATAATTCAGTATACTGACCTTCTGTACTTGTTAATAATACAAAATGTAATTTTTTGTGAATCAGAAGAGAGGAATATCCTAAATGTCTAAAATCTACAGAATTCGTGAATGACTTGTTCTCGTAAGCATATTTTGAATAATTCTTGAATATGACTTGTACTCTGTATAAAATATGTGTAAATTATTTAATCAGTCTGGTTTGTTCATATTGTTGTTTGCTGACACAATAAATGAAAGTGAAAGAATTCTAGTATATAATAGTTACTTTGTTTGGTCAGGAGTTTTTAAGAGGCCTATTGAATTTGATTCTGTTAAAAATTATTTTTTATGCTTGATAAAGGTCATGGAAAATATGCATGTTTAAATGTATAGGAAATTATTTATTGGTGAAGCTTTGCAGTTTAGATTGAGTTGAACAATTATACTTGGGATGTTGCCTGAATTGTCAATTTTTATTTCAAGAGTAAACAAGATATCTTAATCTAGTACAGTAAACGTGACAGAAAACCACTTATTTCAACTTATTTTGTGATGATTTTTAAAGAATTTTATTGTATTTTCCAAATAACTAATATTCAGTCAAAGAAGTTGAATTGTTATTTTTCCCTGCTCCAGATACTGAGGTTTATTAAAATAAATGTTACATTGCATTACTCAAAATTATTTATTGTTAATCTGATTGCAATTGATCTCTCTTTCATTTTTCTATGTTAGAGGCAGACGTGCTCATAAAAATTCATTTGTTGACAGGTGGACTGGTTGCAGTGGTTGATTCTGGGTGTGGGAGCAGCATTGTCTGGTTCTGTGCTGCTTATGACTGCTTGGCCTGCGGTTCAGAAGACTCACCGCCTGCCTGTGTTGGCAGCTGTACTTGGCCTGCACCTTCTACTTGCTGCTGGCTTCATGTTGTGTTTCTTCCATGCACCTCACACATCTTTAACTACAACCACTACCCCCCAACCAGCTGCTGTGGTATCAGTCTCTGTTAGTAGCACAAGTGCTGCTGCCCAACCCCAGCCTCAGCACTGAGCAACAGTGCTTTTTGCTTGTTGTACGAAGCCCTTCTGAAGAAATACATGATGAGTACTAGATGTGGAAAGGACAGGTGAATTTTTTTATAATAGCACTAGATATAGTTTGCCTTTTTTGTGAAAAGTGGCCTAGTGCCTTCTGCAGCCAGTGAAGAGGCACACTAATTTGTTTCTCTAATGGTTAATGCTGCTAGTTCATTATCATCTTTCATATTCTCTTGTTTTTTACACCACATGATGGTTATTCTAAGTTCAGTAGATCAGAGAGTGACCAGTCCTTCTATTGCTAATGGCTAATCTATAGAACAACATGTAATACTTTCTTATTTTATTTGTGTAAATTTTACACTTTTGTATTCTATTTGTGGGTGCACTCAAGTTGAATAAAATTATGATATTTGCTGAATGTGGTGTTCGAATTAATCATGTACAGTTAGAGGAAGAAGCTAATCCAGTTTTCATTTAAAAAGGCAGATAATGAATTGTGCCATTACAACCTGGCTGGGGGCAAGAATGTTAAAAATGCTGTCCTATTTTGGACTAAGTCCAATGGGGGTGTAAACACTTGATGGAATTGCAATCGTTAATACTTTGTGTTTGGGGTAGTGGATCAATTAGTTTGCCATTCCTGTCTTCATGTCACAATGTTTTGTGCTATTTACAGTTATAAAATTAAGATTACAGAACACAATAAGTTCCAAGTTTTGAAGATACTATGAATGTGATCTGCTATGTTGTGATGTTATCAAACTATGTTTATCAAACTATATATATTATCTTCTTGCAGTGGACTAAAATGCAATTGCTTAGCCTTATTTGCATTTACTGAATGCAAGAATTGAATTTACTTTGTTCCTTAACTGTGATTTTACTGTGTATTGTCAGAAAATTTATGTGTAAATATATATAAATGTATTATTTGAATACATGGCTAATGTTCTAACTTTCAGTATTATTTTGAAAACCCAATACCTAACGAAGCTCAATATTACAATTTCATTTAAGAAGTGTCTTAAGCGGTTGATTCTCGAGAAAATTGGACATTCATACAGATTGCTGCTTAATAGAGGTTGTGAGGATATGGGAAGTGTATACCTGGCCTCTTTTTTTCTATTTGTAGTGAAGTTGGTATACTCTGGTTCTTAACACATTTTTCATTACTCTGAATGCACAAAATACCTGCAGCTTTTTAAAATCTGCATTCATAAAGAATTCATTTACAAAATCCTTCAATTTCCAGTATATGCAATCTTCTTTCTTCACCTCTGGTTATTTTTTATTGTTATTGCATTTGATTCACAATTACACTTGAAGGTGTAATTATACACACTGAAGATATTGCATGTATGAGAATAATTTGTAGTTATCTCAGAAACTCAAATGTATCATTCCACAATATAAGTAGCACTTGATGTCTCTGTTCTGTCATTTTACATTGCATCCTGATGCAGGAAGATACTAGTGGTGCTATAGAATAGGACAGACATTCTCATTCTAGTAGTTTTCTAATTTCTTTGGTCTGAGTAGCTTTTCGGTCTTACCCCATCCCTTCTGCCATATACCATCCATTGGTGTCCATTTTTTTAGAAATTTCTCAATTTTTCGATTTCCTAATGGTACAATTGAAATATGAATTTCTATAATTCTAATATTATAGAAGAGTAAAATCCTCCTCCTAAATAGAAATTTTCGTTGCAAAATTTGGAGCCGTTTTTAAGAAAATGTCATTGAAGCGTTACAGTAAATGTGTAATTTGAAGATCCTTTGCACAGAAAACTTTTGAGTCTTTGAGAAACTTAAATGGACGTTATTTGAAACTCTTCCTCTCATAAATGCAATAATGTATACAAATTGCTGAAAATATGCATATTAATTGAGTGAGAGATAATTAAAATCTATTTGTGTAATTTTAGAAAAAAACAAATAATACAGCAAAATGGCTTTTATGTTATCTAATCGGTGGTGAAACTACAGGTGCAATGTGCCAGGGTCTCTGTATCTAAAGGGCCACACACATAATCTAAAAATTTTCTTAGATTCATGCTTTTTATTTAATATATTTCAATTTATAGTTGATTGATATGAAACAAAAGAAAGAAAAAAAAGAGAAAAAGTGTTGTTCCACTTTTACTATTTTTCCGTAATTATTTTCTTAATATTTTATTTATATTAAAAGGTAAATAAAAAATTGCAAACAATGAATACGTAAAATAATAGAACATTATTGTGAATGGTGCCTCTGTATTGGAGGCTTTTACAATGTTTTATGGACCAAGGGATCATACAGACAGTTGAACAAGAGGGATATAATAAAATATGTTCAAATGATTATTAGTAGCATCATTAAGAGATGAATGTGTTAATATTAATTTAATATAAAAAAATAACAATTGAAAATAATACAGAAGAACCCTGGTAATCTGAACTAATTGGGGGTGTGACCTGTTCGAAATCAGAAATGTTTGGATATTAAAAAAAAGTACTGTACACATACAAATACACCTTTAGGATTACCAGACAATGCAACGAAACGTGTGATATAAAAAAACTGCAACATAGCATAGCGATCACATCACATCATTCCATCGCATCATCAAGCAGAATCAGTTCCTTACTGCGAAAGATGATTACCAATTTGCATGTTCCTACAAGTTAAAATTACTGCAAAATAAGCATGTGATACACACTGAAGTTACCTGTGCAATAAATGTTTTATTTCTACAACGTGTGTTTTAATAATTAGTTGTTCAGTTCTACAGATTATAAAATCCTTTCTGTAGAATATAAATAAGCATTTTATTTATTTTGTTAATTTTTCCTCCTCTTCGAATTGTGTGCTGATTATCCAAAATTTCTGATTTGTGGGGTTTGAATTAATGAGCTTCTACTGTATTTATAAATTGCATGTAAAAGTAAAAGATCAATATGTCAATTTGAATATATTTATTATGTACCAATATTTTGTTTCGGTAGGAATTGACATAGCAAAATGCCAAGCCCAGGGATACGATGGAGCAGCAGTTATGAGTGGTCCCTATTCTGGAGTGCAACAAAGAATTTTGGATAAATCCGATCGAAGAATTTACTGCTCTTCTCACAATTTATATCTGATCTTAAACGAAAATTTTGCAAGGGCTTAATAGAGGTTTCAAAATTGTATAATTTGCTGGAATGTATATCAGTTTTTTTGTCAGCAGTGTAAACCGTTGGTCTTTATTATCCATCACGATATCTTCGCATAATAGTAACGAGACAGATTTAAATTTGAAGTGACTTTGTCCTACCAGGTGGCCAAACAAAAAGAATTTTTTATTAGCAATAAGATTTAACTATTGAAACATTTTGAAAGCTCTTTTGATAATGTTGACTTGCTTAATCTGAAAGTGACAAAGCAATTCATGTAAGGAAGGGTATGGAAACAGTGAAATTTGTATTTCAAGTTATCATGCATTCACAAATTCTAATTTCCACCAATGTATTTTCAAAGCTATTACAAAATTCTAAAATTGTATGAAACTAAGCATTTATTAGAGAATGCTCAAGAATGATCAAGATTTAATCCTAATTTCAATGGTGCTAAAAATGAATCTTTGAGTCTAGTTAAAACTTGGAATGTAAGACCTATATTTTCAAACAAAGGAGTAAGGAAAACCAAAAGTCATTTTGGTGAACTATGCCAAGGTGAAAGACTCGTGAATGCCAAAAGTTGTTTTCACGTTAATGTGTTTTATGGTTGTTTAGACATAATATTGAATCAATTTCAGAACTGATTAGTTTGAATAATGTAGCATGTACGTTCAAAGTAATACAAGCGTGAGAATTGATGAAATAATCAGATGAAGTAATAATGGAGGCAAATCAATTGGTTGAAAAATAGCCTAAAGATATTTCACATCGGTTATCAGTGCAATTATTATCTTTGTAAAGTTCTTTGCTCAATAAAATTGTTAAACTGAATTCATTATAAAAATTAGGGAATTATATTGTAATATAACATTTTAAATTAATGACGTTTCTCCCCGATTTATGTACAGTCATAATCGTATTTTTCAGTTTCCCAGTAACAGTTTCTATTGCCGAACAATCAATTTCTAAATTAAAAATCACAAACAATTATTGAAGGAATTTAATGGGTCAAGAATGATTAAGTGATTTACGTATTCTGTCAGTTGAACACACGACCCATAATTTAAGAAATAAATAGGAAGAAATTGTTAAAACGTTTGCTGAATGTAAAGCTCGTCAGGTCAAAGTTTAAAACAACAATATCTCAAATCAACAAACCATCTTTGTAGATATGTGTTATTTGAAGACATTTAGATGATTTTTACTGTTGTAAGAAAAACACCTTATTATGAAACACTTTTTCTTTCTGTTATAATAAAACCTTGAAATAAAACAATTTTTTGGAGTGTGATGATCTTGTCTCCAGGGTCCTTGAAAAGATAATTCCGCCTGTGCATCTTATATGGTGCATTTGCACCATGCATACAAAAAGTTTGAAGAAAAAATTTGGAGACATTTTTGAAATAATGGCGCTTTTGAAAATCGTTTGAAGCTCGTGTACTCTTAAATGCAATAATGTATACAAATCATCGGTTATGTAAATATTAACGATATGAGAGACAAGTGAAGAAAATATCATTTTTGTGATTTTCAGAAATACAAAACTATTGAGCAAATTGGTGTTCATGATGTCTTATTATTACATTTATCTTATATTATCTTTACATTTAGCACTATCCCTACCAAAAGTTCAAAGAAAAGATTTGGAGCTGTTTTTGAGAAATTGTTGTTTTTGTGATTTTTTAATATTGCACATGTTTCATGCTATTGCGCAAAAACTACAATTTTCAAAACAATGCACATGACCGTAATGAAAGAACTAATTCAGGAGAACAAGTTTCATTTCAAGGAGAAAACTCTATTTTCAAATTCTAGTTGTGGGAACACACTGAAAAAATTTTGAACTTTTCCAAATTTTGAAAATTCAGAGTTAAACCCGAAAATTGCTTGAAATTTGGAGTAATTTCTTGGAAAGTTTTAAAAACCTCTCAGGGGCTTCATGTAAAGTATCCCAAAAAATTATTGAATGTTTTTCAAAATTGTAGAGCTTTGAGTGAGGACAGATCAACCAGGGAGTATTCAGTTTGGAAAATATCCTATGTGTTGTTGTCTAGGCGCTAGTGCTTTTCTCAGATGACAGACAGATATTTTGAAAAAAACAATACATTTTTAGTATCAAAGGCCTACAATTCGTGAAATGAGACTATGTAAAGTGTTAAGAGAAGTAATTTACTATGTGTTGGAACAGGATATATCCACTTTTCCTGTATCAGGACCTCACAAATTGTGTTCTTGTCGAAAAATTGCAGCTTTTTTGCCACAGCTGTACAATACTTTCTCTATACTGAGTATATTACTCCATATATACGTACATATATAAGAAAGAAAAATCCAACAGACTTCTGCCTCTTATCATGATACACATCAAAATAAAAAAAATCCTTTGGAAATTGTTACCTTCTAAGACAGGTAATGCATTAAATGTGTAAAGCCCCTAACCTATGCAATATTTTTGTAGGCATTCATCCATCACGTGCCAACACACTAAAATTTTGTACTCCCTATCTGTATCACATTTGCTGAGTAATTGTGTGATACATTGCATCGAGGTATTTATGTTATATTTTAAACAGAGTTTATTTATTAATAGTTAATAATCATATTGAAAATAGGCATTTGAAGAGGAAAATCAAATACCAAATTTTCAGTTTAATCCTGTTTTCTTTGCTGCTGTCTTCTTTTATTTTATGAACAAAGGAAGAAAAAAATAAAAAGGAAATAATTCTGAAGGAAGGTTTTTCATTTCCTAATTTCAAGTGTCCAACTTACAATTTTAACATGAATTTCCAAGTTCGATTGGGTAATGTACTCCTGTTAACAGTTGAGATGATCTGTCAAATCAGCAACATCTTGGAAATTATAAGTGGTTTGTGGTAGACACCAATTAAGTAAAATTGAAATTTACCTTCCTTCAATCTTCTATATTCTTATATTCGAATATATCATTAGTTTTATTTTTCTGCAGTAAGTTGTTTAAAAGGGCTAGAGATATGCTTTGTATATTGTTTATGAAAATTCTCAAACAGGAAGTTCTTTCCTCATAAGTTGATTATGGTAACTGATATGAAAGTCTAAGTAGAAGGACTTGTGAAAATTTGAAGTAGGTAAGTGTACACAAAAATACTTGAAAAATTAAAATGGTTTAATATTTAAGAACAGTACAACTCACTTCTGTTTATGAGCACCAATTTTACACATATTCAAGTGGAAAAGATTCTTGTATTTAGCAAAATGTTTATATTTTGAGAAAGTTTATGAATATTCTGATTTTTATTGTTGAGTGAAAATAAAAATTAAAAAAATACAGATTTATCAAATTATCCAATTAACAAGAATCAATTAATTGTGGTAATTTTGAACTTAATGCTATATGTTCATTTCTCTCGCAACCTTTTCCAAAATAAAATATTTAATGGAGTTCAAATTGAGCCAGGTTTGCTTTCTTCCATTCAAGAAATGTATTTCGAATTTGTTGCTTCTCTTCCTCTGAAGCAAATGTATATTCCACACTTTCAAAGCTGAGCTTCCAAAGTTCTTCTCTGGAGAGAGAAAAATGCTCTGCAGCCAGATAATATTCATTGCTTAGAGTTGTTGCAAAAACACCCTGGGGAAAAAAAAGAAGAAGAAGAAGAAAAAAAATTATGGCTTGATACACCTAAAAACTCAAACGATTAAACTCGAATTAAAAAAAAAATGTGGCAGTAACTTTACTACTGTTCCATTTTTCTACACGATAACTTTTTAGAAGAGATTCTAGAGTATTCAGACTTGAAAATATCACCAATAAAGAAATTAGAGAAAACAATCAAGACAAGACACTTCCTCCCCCCCCTGTTTTGAGGGCAAACTGTTCACTTAGTATTTCCTTATAAGTTGTTTTTAAATGATGTTTGTTGCCACTATCTACATTATCATTTGTAGATACTATTACATTTTCTGACTAAATTTTTGATGGCCAGAGTCTCGCCATATCAGTAGAATGGGAGAGGAAAGAACACTAGCCAAATACACAGAGAAAGAGGGGAAGACCATGGGCAATTTGATTCAGGGAATTGAAAAAGCAATGATGGAGAGGGACCTGAATTGAGGAGCCCAGGAAAGAGGAAACTGTGGAAGCTGAAACATGGGGTGCAGCAATGGCATAGGACTGCCGCTTGATTATGAACTTTTGAAATGAAGAATGTAAAAAATTGTCACTAGTAGGGCGGATTAACTCTTGCAGGGCCGCCAGAAAGTTTTTTTTTCCATTGTATGTGAAAGCACGGCGTAGTGTGTCTTCGGAGGCCAAAAGTGTAATTTCTGAATTGTCATAGGCAATAGCTTTACAAAATTTGATCTTATATATAATGTAAATTTTTAGTCAAGGTGCTTTACTTCATTTTCTGCTCTGAGAAGCGGACTGAGAGTCTACTCTTCAATATATTCTTTTCCATTGTCAGTTATTCTGTCTCTAATAATCATGTAAACATTTGAAGATAAAATATTAAACACAACTTAAATGTTTGAATTACTACGAAATAATTACAAATAAGTAGAAATGGGTGAAATAATAGTTGTGCAATGAATACTCGAAAGAGATTCCCTTTCTATTCCACGCCAATGTTCTTCCAATTTTGGAAGCGCCAAGTAAGACGTCCGCCGTGTCATTTAAGAGTGCGCTGCGCCAGGCAGCGCCAGGTAGCGCCGTTCCGAAGGCAGATTCCTGAGCTCAGCGATTCCCAGCGATTCCATTCCGCGAGCGTCGACAGTTTGGCTTAAAGCATGCCGCACAGCATTTTGCACTTCGTCTGACCTCGAGACTCTCGAATCGACAGCAACGCGCGAGTTACTCGCGTCCAATTGCGGAGAAATTTGAAGGGTGGGGATGAGGCAAATTCTAGGAGTGGCGAACACCAATTAGAATGCCCAATGCGAACCTTAGTGCGTAAATTGAAAGCAATTCACGAGAGAGTCACGTACAGTTCAAGTAACATTTCCTTTTGTATTATATTGGAAATGTTTGTTGTCGATATATGAAAATGTGAAATATGAAACTACAACGAATTATACATATTTGATTTGGGCACCAAACATTATAATTGCTATTAGGGCTGATTACGTAATTCGCTTTGCTACGATGCAATCAATAAAATTAAAAAAAAACCCTCTATTTGTAATATCACTAAACACAAAATTATGATACTGAATTGTTATTGTTTGGTGATAAGAGCAAGAAACTATTTTTTTTCGTTACCTATGTTTAATTAAATAAGACTTCTTTCAAAGCTAAAATATTAATCTTTAAAAATACTCATTATTTTCTGCTTTAATTTCTGACAAGAGTTCATTATATATTTGTAATATTCAATCAACGAACACGACTTATTCATCATTTAGAACAAGATATGAAAATATTAAGCCCTTTACATTATATTTAACAAGATCTTATGATTGGCCGAAATATATCATCAGAGAAGTTTGATCACTGATATCTTCAGATTCATGATAGAAAATGGTCACTAATATAGATGCTGTTAGACATCATCTTGCTAGACTTCTTGTAATTGCCTATATACCATTTTTATGTCAATCTTAATGTGAGAGATTGCTCTCATAATTTTCTTCATTTGGAGATTAGTACATTCCGGGTGAACAAAAAATTATTAAATTGTAAATTCTTATTAGTTAGAATTAAATAATAATTTAAAAATTGCTCCTGCTTGTCACAATGAGCATCAACTAAAAAAATTACATACAGTGGTGGATAGAAAGTTGGATACGCAGCAGTGTACAGAAGAAAGCAAACAGTAAATTATGGTTCTTGTAGCTTAAAATAAGGGGCTTCCTCCATTTAAAAAAAATGGGAAAATGATTTCACAGCATTAGACGCCTCGTCATTCCATCTACGCGCCGGGAGCAGGCATTGTGTAGGCCAGGTTTAAGGGATTGTTTTTCTGACATACTGTGGATCGTCCCTAAACGTAGTGAATTATAATCTGTATGTGGTAAATTACTTACTGTAACAACTCCTCTGTGTAGTCAGAATTTCGCAAAAACAATTAAAAAATGATAGAACCAAATGGGCGAGCAACAGGTATATTATAATTACTAATTGATTTATTTAGCTCTTTTGTGCCTGTCACTCACAGGAGTCGATAAGGCATTGTAAATGTTGTTATTATTAATAATAGAGTAATTGTTTTGGTTTATAAGTAAAATACTCAATTTTCCATCCCATTTACAAGACATTCAAAGATGACAAAAGTGTGAATTGAACGAATTGCGTATGAACAGTATCGATTGTAATAAATCTTACCCCAAACGGCCCACTGTCCTGACACCGCTTTCAACGCTTGTGGTGTGTGTATGTGTGTGTCTTGGCGGAGGAAGCCCGCCACGGGCCTCAACTGATCTGGAGGAATGCCGAAGGGTCACTTCACTAGCCTTCGGGGCTACAATCAGCCCGTAATCACTCCCGGGCAAACGTTCGTTCTCTTTCGTGTAAGTTCGCAATTGAGCGGGAAGTACAAGATGCCAAACCTACAAAGCCAAACGAATCATGTGATGGTTGATTCGAAAACTATCAATAAATACGTTATAAAGTGATGATCTTTAAAAAATTAAAGGCAGTTTTTGCTTTTTATAAAATATTTGGGTAGGCTCACCTTGCAGCCTAATAGGAAATTACGCCACTATGAACAACAAATGTGCATGAATTTGACACGCGATACCACCTGCCACCAAGCTCTGCGTCCAGAGATAAGGTTAGACGTGACCGATTGGCACGAGGAGGCTCGTGATGGGTTCGGCGAAGGGCAACAAAATCCGGTAGCACGATTCGATTGCTAATACCTGGGAATTCAGACCCCCAAAGATAGCTCAGCTAAAAAAGAAAATTTTTATCAATGTAACTGATCGCAGCAATGGTTACGAGTAACGAGTCGCGTCTTTCTGGAGCGAGGTGTTGAAAGCAAGAGATTTTCGTGGGCCGCAGTCTCGGGTGGCATTTCCGGCGGGCATGACTCAGACTCGCCCAGACTTCGCCCGCCTCACCGGGTGGCGAAAAGACACATCGAATGGAATACTCATAACAGAAAAAATAACTTGGCGCGTGTATGTACGGTAATAATTGGCTAAAAAGCGACATTATAAATGTACATTTTTTTAGTGAGATATGTCACGCCTTCAAAATTCTTTGGGATAGCTCAGCTTACTCTGCCTACCCTGACGTTCCGCCACTCGGTCCGCAACCGAAAGGGATGGAAAAGTGATTCGTGAGTCGTCATTCAGGTTTTTGAGTACTTTTTGTAAGGCATAATATTTTAAAATAGAAAACTAAAAAGTTATGGTGCTCGAAAATTAAAAAAAAAACACTAATAAACGCCTGTTTAAAACGCTTTCGGTGAACTGCGAAGGCACGAAGCGACAGGAAAGGCGGGAAAGCACTGGAAGGCTTCGACCAGATCAAACAAGCCCAAGAAATTATCAACAAGGCCCATGAGTCACTTGAAGCGGCTGGCGTCGTGGGGAGGCCAAGGCGATGAGATCGCTTCAATCACTGAGACCACAAATGCCCGGATTAAGCACGGGGCAGACGCTCCCCCCCCCCGCAAATTCATTTCAATTCCCATTCACATTCGAAAACGCCAAGACGTCCTGGAAAAAATAACCAAATACGGACAACATAAAGAGATGAAGGGAAAAATAGTGGAAAAGGTGATTAAGTGCCGCGTATTCTATCTCGTCATGAGTGAGATGCGTGACCAGGGACGGGACGCGGGGAAGTGAATGCGCATGCGCATTGAGTAGGGAGACGCGGAGTTGCGCGCAGAAGTTAGATCGACCTTACTACCGTGTAAGTAATTGAAACTCTCGTCGGCAGGCGCACACTTCACCACCTGTTTGCGTGGAACGTCCGGGAATATCCTCTAGAGGACATAGAGCAACTTCAAACAGCGCTAGTAAAACATTCATTTAATTTCTCAGTCCCTAAGTCATTAAGTACAAAATTGAGAATGTTCATTTTTTTCTCCCACACTATTTAACTTTGTGATAACTGTAATACAACCCAATCATTTAGAAAATGTTGATTTTAAGCTTTTGTAGGTTGGCATCGCGGCGAATGTGTGAATCCCCTAGTCGTATTGCGTTGTGGAAAGATCAAACAGGGTAATTTGGTCACATCGTAAACCGCTTGAATAGCGTGTTCGTATATAGGTTATAAGTGAAGTGTCGTTCGAACAATAACAGTATATCACGGTGTACAATGCGGTAGTTTTGTTTTATTGTTTTATTTAATAATTGAAATATATGGAGTAGTTTAGGTTTATGTGATTAGAACCACATGACGAAATGGGAGATTCTGTGAGTATAGATGGTGACTCATTTGATTCAGTTAACTTTTTGGTGACTAATTCAGTTGAGGAATTTTGAACAAAAAGCTCAATAGAAAGAAAAAATAACCAGATCAAAATTAAATATTTCATAAAGGATAGAAAATGTACAAAGCCTTTTTCTTCATTTCAGAATTTTCGAGTGACTGAATTAATAATATTATTAATAATAATACATATTTATTATTATTATTATTATTATTATTATTATTATTATTATTATTATTATTATTTACCCCCTACATCACGTCTAAGATGTTGTGTCGGTTGAATATAAAATCTATTCCAAGTTGCAATCAGCTACCAAAGGAGCACATTTAGTGACTGTCGGTGCCTCTTCAATGCGAGTACTTTGGGCAAAATGAAGACTCTTCCAAATAAAGCAATATCTTGCACTTCCCAGTCTTTTGAATGATATGGGTGTTTAGTCAAGTTCCTACACAAATTTTGCGGGGCAAATCCTAGAGCTCCGATGACTACGAACGGTACGACCTGTGCTTTTTACTCCCCAAATTCGGCTGATCTTGATTTCCAAACACTTGTATTTAAGACGTTTCTCTGCCTCCTTGATTACGGCATTTTGTCTGCAAGGCACAGCAACATCTACAAGTACACACGATTCTTTCTCCAAATCCAGGATAACAATATCCGGTTTGTTTACTGCTACCGTGCGATCCGTTTGAATTTTTTGGTTGTACAATATTGTGTAAAGTTCAACAGAAGTCACATGTTTTGGTGAGTGTTCGTACCACTTGGGGCATGTGTTTGGAACTTCGAGGGCGGTACAGATCTGCCAGTGGAGGTAACTACACACCCTGTCGGCTTTTTCAAGTATTTGGTCTTTGCTAGAATTGGACAAGCTGAGACGATATGATGAATAGTTTGTAGGCAGATGGGGCATTTATCATCTTGAGAAATTTTGAGAACCGATTTATCATAATGCCTTTTTCTCAGCGCCTGATCCTGAGCAGCTATTAAAACTGCTTCCCACTCCGACTTCATATATTCCATTTTAAGCCACATAAATGATTGATCTTCATTGATATGCACCTTGTACATTATTTTTTGATTTTGTCCATAGAGTGATTTGTCTCTCCACGATTAACATTTTTTGTGTCTTGCATAGTTTTTTTTGCAATGCTTTTTGCCACACTAACAATGCCTCTGTTTTCCATTCTTCGGTCAGATTTCATGACCTGCCTCATTAGACGGTCATCTTGATGACTGACTACATGCTTTCCCATTGCGACTATTGCATTGTGCCAAGAGGCTTCAATTTGTCTGAGGCTTCTTTCTCCTTTCTTACGTGGCACATAAAGTATATGTACATCAGCTCGAGGGAGGGCGACATGATGGAGTGTTAGCAGTTTTCTGTTTTTTCGATTCATGATTCGAATTTCTTGCTCTGTCCAGTCCACGAGTCCGAAACTGTACTCGACTACAGGAACCGCCAAACTACCAATAGCAGATATTTTATTGCAGGACGAGTCTCACTCTTTTGTAATACTCTCTACGAATTCTCTCTTTCATTGTGTCGTTCGAGATGGTCTCACATTCTTCAATACCCAGATATTTGTAGGTTTTACGTGGCTCAAGATCTTGAGTCCCATTGTGCATATGAACTTCAATGCTCCCTGACGTTGTCACTTTGACTCTCTTTAAATTGATATTTACACACTTGTGAAGACCAAACTTCATGCAGATGTCATTGCTAAAGTCATTCACGACAGACAGCATTTGGAAGAGAATCGCTTCATTTTTAGCAAACACTTTAAGGTCATCCATGTAAAACAAATGTGATACTGGCCTTTCACCACCATGGAGCTTGTCATCAAAATTAGCTTGCAACAACTATTTAGATAGCGAGATCAAACTAATGCAAAAAGGCAGAGGGGATAGCGAATCTCCTTGAAAAATTCCTCTGTTAATCTGAATACTTCTTGTTTCTACTGCTTCCTTTCCGCTGTATATTAGTAATCTGGTACTCCACGACTTCATAGTCGACTTGCAAAACTCAATATGTCGAGAATGAAATTGATAGATCTCATCAGGGTCTTCAAAATCTAGTCGTGTGGTACACTGTCAAAGGCCTTCTGCTAGTCAGTCCAAGCCCTGCTTAAATTATGCTTTAGTTTCTTTGCATCATTCAAGATGACTTTCTTTAGTAGCGTGATTTTCTTGCAGCCATAAGAACCTTTACGGCATCATTTTTGTTCAACTATTATTATTATTATTATTATTATTATTATTATTATTATTATTATTATTATTATTTTGTAGTCTTCTGATCTCTATCTTCGTAATATTCGATACTTCACAAATTAAGTATGTTTGCAATATGTTCGTGATTCAGCTTATCCAATAATTAACATCTCACTTCGTCACAGCTGATAAGTGATTTATCGCATCATTATGATAAGTCTGCGATTGATTTATCACACACTGCAATTTTTGAAATACGTAGTTTCCGGAAGCTGCTGTTGACAAACTTATGAAAATATTACTTCAATTATCCCCGTTCAGCTTCGTATGACCGTCCATAAATTATGAAATGCAAATTTGGAGTATTTTCAATAGACTCTCTCCCCTTCGTAACTTCAACACCCTATATAAATACGTAACGCTAACGACATCTCATTTAGAATGAATAAAAATACATTACTTAGCAATAAAATATTGTCTATTATTTTATTTATGTTATATATTACAATTTAAGGCAATTAATGTCAGAATTAGTTGGGGATGTTGACTGCACCTAACAATATCATTTGGGATAATTTATGAAGGAAAGACGCATAGGCGAGCAAATTTCTGACATGCACACATCGTTGTGGATGACGCATGTGCAAGACCACTGCACGAATTTGATTGAATTCTAAAACATTCTACCGATCAGTTTTGAATATTTTCTTCGTAATATAACAGATACAATCAATATAGCATTGGTGAAATAATATTTCATTTTATTGTAAGAACTTATAGATTATAACTATTTATTTATTTTTTAAATTTACTTTGTTAATATTTTTTAATGTTTTAATACAAGACTGAATAAAAGGAATTACTTAGCAAATGTTGAACATTTTAAAAACGTGGCACTAAACCAAGACCCCTACCCTTATGTAACGCAGCGCAACGATGCCTCAACCCTCCCCAATTGTGTAATTTGTGGACAACCCTCAACAACCAACAAAAATGAAATTATGTGTAAAATATTTTTGCCAATGTTGCTCGTGGTACATCTTCCTCCAAGATTCATAATTTCAAGGGTTTTACCGGAGAGAAACTAGTTATTTATGCTCCAAGGTCGTTATATGGTTTTTAATGGCCGAGCGGCGACAAAAAGTCCAAGCGCCCTTAGCCCGAGTACACCCGTCATTAGCACCAGATAACACCCGTAGTAGATATACAAGTATATTTCTGCACCTAAAAATATTGTTGCAGGCCCCTGAGCTCCCGTCTGGTCTCCCGGCATGACAGGTAGTTCAATGCATGTGAGTGAAAGTGTATGAAAGGGAAGAGGGGAGAAGGGAGGAGAGTCAACACCGTTGTCTGTGCAGCATCGCTAACTGTGATAATCCCGGGTTAGAATCTCGACGGTGGCGCAAATTTGTACTCTAGCTAATTATCTGCGTCCAATATAGTTACTGTCGGAAGAGAATTCTTTCGGCCGGCAGTTCTAATTGGTAGTTTCGTATCTTCTCCGAGCAGGAAAGCCGTAGCAGAAACTTGACAAATGGGCCCCGGACCTCGCGCCATCTTTCTTTCCTCTTTGTACTATCCTCACACATTACCTACATGCACTACACTACTACACATGTTGGAGCTTGTCCCGTCTGGGGCGGCGCCCCGCTGGTGGGAGATACCTGGTTTGGAATAACCTCGCAAGCCGACGCATAGGTCGGCACTGGACCTCGCTTTTTGGCTGGGGAAGATCACCGATACTTATAAAAACATGCTTTACACTTACGAGGCTAATGACCATAGCAGTTAACGCGTCTCACCTTGTCGTCGGTGCAGAGCGCGACGGGGTGGTTGTGGCGGCGTAGGGCGCCGAAGTGGTGGCTGGCGTAGGAGGGGACGGTGCCGCAGCGCACGTTGGACGAGAGGCACGCCTCGACGGGCAGGCGCTTCGCCCGCAGGGCCGCCCACGCCGCCTCCGCGCCCGTGCCAGCCCCCGGCGCCGCGAAGGTGCAGTGGCCCAGGCGGTCGGCAACGCCTTCCTCCATCAGCGCTACCGCCTCCGCCTCGTTCTCCACCTGCCGCGCACGCACACAACACCACTGCACCCCGGCCGCCATTTTGTCGGTGATGCTAAAATGGGAGGTTTTAAAACACTTGTTCCATTTTTGCTGAGTTTCCTTGCGGTTTTGAGATCTATGACTTGGTCCTCCGGGCTATCTCATACGAAAGATTGTCAAAACGGGCTATGTTATGTGTGTAGGCCTGTGCACCCACTCATATTTCTATATAGTTGCGTTGCATTTTCTTGTTTTGTATGAGTGTGTCTATGTATGTGTTTTTATAAACTATGTCTTACGGGCTACTTCATACAAAAGCATATCAACGTTCGCTTCATCACGTCATAGTTCAGCCTGTAATATTTAAGTTACGTTGCGTTCTCTTGAGGCTTTGAGAACAATGTCCTACGAGCTACAGCATGTGAAAGCTTATCAATGCTTCCTTTGTCACGTTGTACGGCCTGTACACCGGCTAATTGTGTTTAATAGAGGCCTGGGGCTTGATCACATGTGACTTTTTGGCTGTCCGGGTGACGCTGCGTCGTTGGCTGAGAGGCCGACGTTTCGTCTGTCATATCGCAGGCTTCTTCAGGGTAGTGAATGGGCAATTTTTAATTTGTTCTATTTTGTTTTAATTTAAATCGAAACCCCGATTTTGTTTCAAAAGTGTCTACCTGAAAACTGAAAAATTCTGGTAATGGTTAGACAATCGAATAATGGGCTAAACGATATTCTACCTCTCGAACTTGTTTAAAAAAAGTAGCGGTTTATGTTATTTTATTGGAATACCAACATTTATAAGATAATTGATTTTAATATAGAAACATATCTTCTATAATTGCTTTTTAATATAAAACATATCTCCTTAACCTTATATCCGATTAAGGGGGAGAGGAAGAGGGAAGAAAAGAAAGAAAGAGAAGAAAAGAAAGAAAGATAGAGAAAGAAAGAAAAGAAAGAAAAAGAAAGAAAAGGATAAGAAAGCAAAGAAAAGAAAAGAAAAGAAGAAGAAGAAGAAGAAGAAAGAAAGAAGAGACAAAAAAGAAAGAAAGACAAAGAAAGAAAAGAAAAAAGAAAAGAGAAAAGAAAGAGTAAGAAAGAAAAGAAAGAAACGAAAAGAAAGGAAAGATAAAGAAAAGAAAGATAGACTCAATTCTTATTCTTCAAACTGTTGAGCTTTAAACGGCGCGCAGATAGCTCTCAATTGGTGTCGTTACCCTATTGGTTAACCTAACATTTACAGCTTCATCAACTTTTATCTGGCATCATCACTGTCGAGAACACACTCCTGTAGTCCGATGTAAATGTAATGACTTTGGAGAGGTCATTAGCTGCATCCACGACGACGGAAATTGGGGACCCCCCCCCTAAAATTTTTCAGTAACTATTAATTTTAACTTGTCACGAAACTTTCCAGCAAAACTATTTTCGGACAGTGATTAAAACGAATAAAATCGTATCGCAGCATGAGCTAGTGTAGCCTACGACATTTAACAAAATCTGTTAATCTCAAATGACACATTCGACTGAAACATTTTTAATTTACTCTCCTAAAATTCGTCTCTGAATCCGCCTCTGGCAGTTTGCAGTTTTCCAATCGGGAGTTTCGTTACGACGACGATATCGAAGCTCCCGATCGGATAATCGCCTGCCAGCTGATGATGTCACAAGTCACTGTATTTAAATGGGGCAAAAATATCTATTACACGCGCACGTTTTCTTGAGCTCTATCTACTAATATAAGCTTCATTTACTAATATAAGTTGAATTAAGCAAGCAATGATAGCAACGTTCGCTGTTGGCACAATCTGATAACCTGAAATGTTCGATTCCGTGTAATAGAATCAGGTTTGGATCGTAAAACGAGTTACAGATTTGGTACAATAGTTCTGTTGACAAAGTAGCCAACCGCACCGTTGTATGTAGCTAAATGATGGCTCAAGAAAACGAGCGCGGGTGCATCGTGCCGCGCGCACACCGACCTCTGCGCAGTGCGCGGCGACGCGCAGGCCGCGCGCGCGGGCGTCGCGCAGCAGGGGCAGCAGGGCGCGCGCGCAGCCGCTGCGCGGGTTGCCGCTCAGGTCGAGCCCCACCAGGGCCTCCGGCCAGCGCCGCCGCGCCGCCAGCGCCAGCGCCAGCACGCGCTGCGCCGCCGCCTCGCCCTGCGACCGGTCCACCGACAGCAGCACCTGCACCACACACACGCACGCGCGCACCTCAACGCGCGCAGCCAGCGCGGATTCACTGATCGTTTCGTGTTTCCGGGCTCGCCACCTGCTAAGGTCATTGGTCCCGTAAGTGTAGCACATATGATTTTTTATTCCCGAAAGGTTGCGGTGATCTCACCTGCTGGGTGGCGACCTACACGTAGGTTAGAGGGTGTTCCCCATCCAGGTATCTCCCACCAGCGGGGCACCGCCCAAGCTGGGACAAGTTCTAAGCTCCTGACTGGTCTTCCGTCATGTGTTGTAGTATAGTGCATACAAGTGTTGGTGTAATTAAGGGGTGAGAATAGGAGGAAAAAGGAAGGAAAGATGGCGAGTGGTCCGTGGCCCGTTTGTTCTGCTCCGGCATTCGCCTGGTCCTGATCGGAGATACTACCAATAACCACCGATCAGAGCCGCCGCCCACCCGCTAGAATTCTCCTCTACACCGGCTATCTAGCTAGTGCCTAAAATCAGGATTCGAATCCTAGAACCTACCCTGAGCGACCTAAGGAGGTAGGAGTCAACGGGGAGGACGTCTCGCGTGCTCAGGCGCCCCGATGAATGAAGACTCGAAGGAAAGGAAAATATTGAAAGAGAAAATAGCGATGGGTGGGAAGGAAGACAAGAGAAAAAACAAATAAAAAGTTTTCCCGGCGAAAATTCACCGTTTTACACATTTTTACACCGTTACATAACTTTCCCTACTTACAGAAATATTTCACAAGGCGAGAAAACACAAAGGAAGCACCCGAACAAGCTAATTAGATAGCTTAATATCTCGCACACACTAAAGAAATATCTAACAAGCTAGTTAATTGTCTAACTGGCTGTTTAACTGAGTCGTTACCAACCTAAATAAATAACTCTCTAACTAGCAAACTAATTAACTAATAACTAGCAAGTTAAATAACTTTTTTAACTATAATTAATAACTTGCAAACTATGTAGCTAACTAACAAACACTATTTTCAAACTGCAACGAAGGTAAACGGCATGGAGTTCGCTCCACTGGCAAATAAAACACTTCATTGCCATGCATTTCGCAAATATTGAATTCAACAATCGCAGTCCTCCGAGCAAAGGACGCCTTATTACCCTTTCCATGTAATGAAAGATTAACGCGCAAGGAGACTAATGTATTTGTTTGCAAATTCAAATAGAAAATTAAAATGTACAATTTTTATTAGATACAATACATTAGAGAAAAATTCTGACCCCAGGCAAGGGTGCAGGCCAGTGGCGTAACTAGTCCTTTCGGGGGCCCGGTTCAAAACCTGAATTACCCCGCCCCCTCAAAAAAATATTGTCCAATTAGAAAGAGCTTGCTGAAAAATAACTGAAAGAAACTTAATTAATCATAAAGAATCACAAAATTCACAATCGAGCCCTAAGGACTTCTGCTTTGACGAATTTATCTATAACGTCGCCTAGGTTCACTTTTACCGAGTTCATCAGTTACTTTCGATGACAAGGAACGCGGGCCTCACCTATCCCATCGCATTTCGAAGATAATTTTTAATAACTTTCAATTTAGAAAAAGACCACTCTGCAGTCGCAAGAAACAGCAAGATTACTGGGCAGACGTCTGAAAGCTAGACGTCTATAAGGTACAGAAGTAATTTTATTTTTGCTCGACATCTATCAACATGAATTTGCATATTTTGCACAAAAACATGAACAGTTTACATCTATTCAAATCTTATTTTCTACATTATTGCGAGAGTCTGAGGTTATTGGATCAGAGATTACCTCGGTACGGAAAATTGATAATCCATATTTGATAAGGATGAAGTTACATTATTTGGCACAGAATTCTGTACACTATCAACATGCATTACATAAACAATATACTAATACAAATTACATTGTTATAGTTCTCTCTTTATGTACGCGGTAAACGTGATTATTCCATTTACGATATTTGTACTCGTGTATTATTTAGGTAGTGTATGTTTGTAGTATATAGAATTCTGTACCGAATATTTATACTTCATCCTTATCAAATAAACTATAGATTATCAATTTTCATACCAGAGGTAATCTCGGACCCAATAACCTCAGATACTCTTAAGAATGTACAAAATAAGATTTGATTAGATGTAAAATGTTGATATTTTTGTGCAAAATATGCAAATAATGTTGAAAAATGTTGAACAAATATAAAATTACCTCCGTGTATTGAACATGTAACATCATTTTTATAAGAGAGATGTGTACAAAAAAGGGTCTTGTAAATAAAAATGAAAACTTTCAAGCCTATAATGTTAAAAGGGTTAATTTTACAACTGTACGTAATTGTATAGGGCCGACATGTTCCTAATTGCCCAGTCCAATTAGACAAAAAACCAGTGATAGGAGGAAACAATTCCGTATTAAACATGGCATTCCTATAGTTTATAGGAACTTTTTTGTAGGAAAGTTTGTCTTCTTTAATTTTGTATAGAGCGTAATTTTAAGTAGGATTGATAGTTATGAAGATGCATGCAAAGAACGAAGAAAAAATACCTTTAACCGGCCCCACCTCCTGCTCACTTCAGGATTTTTAGTATGTGCGGTAAGTACCAACAAATAATCATGCCAAGTTTAAAAATTCCGATACTTTTTTCCTTTTATCACAGGTTTTTGATCTAATCGGACTGGGCTGTCAGCCCTATACAATTACGTACAGTGTCACAGAAGCGACCATGGCCAAACATAGGTACCGCAGATTCTATGTTGAATTTCACGAAGTATGGCAGCTCCAATTTTTCTGAAAACATTTTTGACTTCTGGAAAATTGAGAGTAAAAGTCACTTACAACACATACAATAAATAAAGTATTATTGTTTTAAGTAAAGTATATTCGAGTTGAAACTGGCCAGAAAAGAAAATGACTATTCTTTGTCACCACTAATCCCGAACATGAAAATGAAGCATTCTTCGCGAAAATTTATAATTTTTTAAACCTATTTTGAGTTGAATCGTAAAGTTGAAATTAATACTGCAGTTTGGGAACATAGCGATCTTTTAGTGTGCAAATTTAACATTTTTTGGTACACCCAACAGATATCTCATATTTGAAAATTTGGAAAAAATTCAACTTTCCAATTTTTAGAAGGGTGTAATTTTAAAGTGGTGCCCTACTTATCATTCATACTTAACATATAGTAACTGCAGTGGTAAGTGTAAAAGCACAGAAAAAATAGGAATCTTCTCCATCTTTAAAAAATACTCTCTGAAAATGGACATTTGTTCATTCACGTTCTATAGTTTTGGTTGCAAATGTTTCCCGAATTAAAGACATTAAGCGTGTAAATATCACTTTGATTTGTAAATCAATGCATTTTAGCTCAAAAAGCTACAACAACATAACGTTGAATAATTTACAAAATCGTAAATGTCTTCAAACGCGAAATATTCCGCCTAACTTAAAACAAAAATGGCACCCATTTGTAAATCACGTACAATAAAAATGATTTAAACAACCGAACATACGGAAATTTCTGATTTTTTTTCTGAGATGGTCGAATGACCTCTTAGAATGGATTGATCCGAACATAAGGTAATCCACCAACGTGTACCCTAACTTTCTGAAAGCCCCAAAATGTTCCTATCAGCCGTATAGCAAAATTAGACTGCGAGTAATCAGACGAGTTTGAATACATGAGCAGACTTAGCAAACTCAGCATACACACGCTCAGGAGCAGGGTGAAGAGTGGTGAGTCGGAACAGAGCGTAGGCGGGATGGACAGGGGCGGAGCGTGCGGACGAGAACGGTGGAAGTTTAAATAAAATTACTTCCATTTTGCACTAGATAGAATTCATTCATTTTCCTATCGAATAAATTGGTTGAGTTAAATAAATACCCGGGTAACGTCAAGTTACTTCAGCAAATAAATAAATAAATAATTAAAAACCAACAACCTAAATAAAAGTAGAGATCCAGGAACAAGATAAATACAAGATCTGTCCCAAAAGTAATGCGTAGCAATTTTTTTTGACGTGACTATAAGTCGCAAAGTTGTCAGACGGGTTTGGATAAGGTAAGGGGACGTTTAGCTTTCCAACGGTTGCTGGCTCAGGTGTCTTCGGCTCTGGGGAGGTTAGAACGTATCAGTTTTGTCAGCTCCTGTGTAGTAGTCGCGTCGTACTTGCGATATAGAAATCATTGGATGAAAGATACGAGATCAAGTTTTGCGTGAAGCTAAACAAGATGCAAGATGTTTCGTCCTAAGTTTTTGGACACTGTTTTCACCGGGGATGAGACGTGGATCGAGTACGACCCGGAAGCAAAGGGGCAGAGAGCGGAGAGGCACACCTTGACGTCTCCGCGCCCAAAGGCAAATCGCGCGTGAAAGCCATGCTCATTGCTTTTTTGATTCAAAGGGGATAGTGCACAGAGTTCGTACCTACTGGACACACTGTGAATGCGCAGTTCTACCATCAAGGGCTCCAGAGACTGAACGACAGGGTCACCCGCGTCCGAAAGATCAGCGTTTCGTGGCAACATCACCGCGACAGAGCGTCGGCTCACACCGCCTTCGTTTCCGCGGACTTCATAATCCGCATCGGTGTGGCCACGCTTCCACAACCGCCATATAGCCCCAACCTTGCTCCAGCGGACTTCTTTTTGTTCCCTCGGCCGAAAAAAGCCATGAAAGGAACACATTTCTGGACTTTGGACAATATCGAAGCAAGTACGACGAAGACTGTAAAGAGCTTCTTCGCCAAAGACCTCCTGGGAGCGTACGAGGCACGGAAATCGCGCTGGCAAAAATGTATTGACGCACCCGAGTCATATTTCAAGAATTTTAAGTTGCTGTACCTATCTGTTTAACAAATTAGGTTTTAAAACATGCAATGCATTACTATTGGGACATACCTTGTATACAGAAAGGATTGGGAAGACGTCTGACCTTCACACCGATGCCCTGCGCAGCGCCCTCCCGCGTCGCCTCTTCCAGCACTGCCTCGACGTACTGCTCGTGGCTCATGATGGTTTCCACAGCGCGGGGCGTGGTGCGTAGCTCCAGGTGCACGACGCCATCCTCAGCGAACTCCCTTACGACGTCTCGCGTCGCCACTCGCAACGCCTCGGGACTCGAAGTGAGAGAGTGCGCCAAACCGAAAATTTTGAAACACTCTTCCAGATTTGTCATTTTGGTGATATCTGGTATATCTATATCATCCGCGCTCTTTCCCTCTTTCATAATGTGCAGCCTTTTTAACGTGTCGCTACTGAGAGATCCATTCAAATGAGCATGAAGTTCGATTTTGGGTAACTGGGCGCAAAATTCTGCCGTTGTCCACATTTCTTTTAGTTCTACTTGTTTACAATAGTTTGCCGTAAATACAGTGAACAAAGAATTATCTGTAGATGAGAATGGAAATTGCGGAATTTTCGTATACAATCGTCCTAGGCGTGTACAAATACTGGATGGCTTGCTCACAAGCGGTCCGTATTTATGTGAAAGATAGTTGTGTAAATACATACAGAGCGTCACATGAGTGAACAGACGCCCGTAAAATTAAGCTAGATTCGCGATAGAGCTACCTGCAGGCTACCTGATTCTGGTAAAGATAATCTCCAATACAACAAAATAAGGCACAGTGTAATTTTGGTTTTCTCCTACCGGTCCACGCTTAGCAGACGTCATTTGTTAAGATACAGTCGTTCCCACTAGCGGCACGTTGCGTTAGAACTACCAACTTGCAATGACAACCTTGCCAGCAGGATTTCAATTTGTTATTTAATATGGCACGTAAAGTAATTAAGTAAAGATATACTTATCGTACTACAGCAGTATGGACAATGAAGCATTACATCCATATGAAGAATGTAAAAGTAGGAGTTCTGTGATTTTTGGTGAGCTCTTCCCTGTATTCCTCTTGACATGTCTTTGTTTACACTGGCTAAGATCAGTTATCTGAATTTCTGATTTGATGCTTTTGTTTGCAGGGTATGTGTCAACATCAGAGTGAAATGTATCAGCAAGTTCATTCATTTTACAAAGCAGAAATTTTCAGATGAAAATACTTCATACAGTGTAGATGTTAGTACTTGAATTAATAACAATTTTTCTGGAAGTAACACATATGTAAAACTTAAAGTGAATAAGTATACCTCATTTCTCAGCCACTCCAACAATTTCTTCTGGTAATTATTTCATCTGTTGTTAGTTGTCAATTAGTTTTTCATAAATATTCTTTGGTGATCATATTATTGGTTTCAGATTCATCAGTATATTTTCAGCATCATGCCCTCACACTCACATTATGACAGTTTGCCCCAAAATGTGTCTAGAATTGATGAACAACAAATTCGAGAGGCAGCTGAGAGTTTTTTGGGCAGTTCATCGAGTCTTCATCCTGTATTATCACATGGCAAGTTACTTTTATTTAAAAGATGAACTATTAACATTGTTTTACTATTTTATTTCTGCTTGAATGACTTTTTATTTCACAAATGAAAATCAAAGGACTGACATTTTAAAGCAAAATGGTGTTAGAAATTAAGTTTCATGGTGGTATGAAAGGTTCTATCATGGTGCACAAAAAAAGTGGCTCTTCATTTTTGTGTTAAGTGGATCAGTATGTTTAGAAATGTGTGTAGTTATCCTTGTAAAAATTACATGAAGACAGTTCACGAGCGTAGGTGTGTGCAAAGAGGAGGGCAGGGTGCTGTGGCCCTCTTGAGAATTTTGAAAGAGGCCCCATAATTGCTTAATATAACTTTTTACTTCCTTAATTTTGCTTTTAACATGTTCAATATTTGATTTTGCTATTTTTTTCCTTACAATTTGGGAAAGAGGCTTTCCAAACCATTTGGCAACCATATAAATGGTTCAGGAGTAATATTATTAATAACTTTGGATATCAGTGCTCATAATTTATTAAATTAATATTCTTCCTTGTGTTTCTTACAGAGACCAGTATTAACACAATCTTGTCAGAGGTGAATCCTGGGGACGTTGTGACTGGCGTGCGCCCTAGTGGTCGCATGTCAGTTGTCCGAAGATTTTTTTGCCTTTTTGTTACATTTGATCTTCTATTTACAGTTCTCATGTGGCTTATTTGCATCATGGTATGCATTTACATGTTTTTTCTATTTATAAAATTTTTATTGCTTGTGGTGTTCGGCATACAAGGGTATTTTGGTGGAATTTATTAAAATAATAAAAGTAAATACATTATTTTCATATTTTATTTGAATAAAATTGAGAGAAAGAATTTTCTATTCATTTTTTCTGTATTAAAAGAATTTTTTAATCTTTTGAGGCCTATTTTTTAAATCTACATTATTCAAATACTCGAATTACTAATATATAAATAATGATACTACTAATGATTTTAAAACCATTAATCAATTTTAAAGAGAAAGAAAATGTAAGTGTTCTTGAGTAAATTTGATTATTTAGTTCCTTCAATTTTGGGTGGCATGAAAAATATTGTAAATACAAAAACATTTGTGACAAGGAATGTTTTTGTTTCAAATTGATATGTTCGCAAGAACAGTTTTTATTTGTGAGCTTAGAGGTACTTCAGTTTATAATAAATGAACAAAAAGTCAATGTATAATGTTAATATTAGTTGAGATTGTTTTAAAGATACTTTATCTCACATGATTTTTTCAGCTCATTAATGAAGATGTGTTTAAAATGATGTCAGAACAGGTAGTTCATTACAACATTCATACCTCTCTTTTTGATATAGTGGTGAGTGTAATTTTTGTACCTTTTCTTCTCTTTGTGCCTTATAACTAAAATTAATCTACAGGAAGTAAAATTTTGTACTTAATTTCTGTTACCTTGAATGTTTGTATACTTAAAGATGTACAAAGTTTAATTATTTTAATATTACTGGAACCCATGTAAAATACAAATAGAAGGAAAGCCGTCCATGTGATACCTGCAAAAACCTCTCTTCAATGAGCTAGCAAAACTATCATTGCCTTGCCTTTTCATATATGAATTATTGTTTTTCATCAAAAGTAACTTACCCAAGGCAAGGCCGTTATCATTCAGTTCAGAAATTTATAACTACAAAATGTGTAATAATAATCATATTTTCATCAGGTATCAATATCAATAGTTCTCTACAAAAAATTGCCCTATAATGCATGCATGTTATTTTATAACACATTGCCAGATGACATTAAACAATTAAAAATGTTCAGTCAAATCTTTTCAGCTGCATAACTCTCTAAAGTATGAGATACTTTACACAATATCAAAAATGAAAATAATCTTTAATAATTATAGTAATGCATTTGCTACCATGTATATTATATGATTATAAAAGACAAAATATATCTTTATCAAGAATGGTAATTGAGATTTTGGGGTCAATGACTTCCATGTCAATCAGGTTTATGCCAGTATACCTTTAACCATTAAATGATTGCTGAAATGATCACTTGCCTTGCTTCTTGGCAGTAAATTTAGCTTTACTGTCTCCACATGCTTTGTTCGTACATCTCTTTTTATTATGTGATAGGAGTGGGTTAGAGGCAGAGAGAGGAGAATGCTAATTTGTTAAGCTTTCTACAAATTCAAATTGATTACTGCAAGTTTTTTTCAGTAGAAATTTATTTGTGAAATGAAATGTATTATGGGAGTTGAAATTTTTCATTATCAAACGTTGTCATCAATAATCATTGATGCCTTTATTTGTAATTCAGCTAGGTGTAGTTAAAGACAGAATAGGGATCCTGGAGCTCAAAAATAACGAGTTCAAGTTGTACTTTTTCCTCTTATGTCACATACATTTTTGATGATGATGGTAAATAAGTATATAGTATTGGTGGTATTAGTAGTTAACAGTAGGAGAGGAAATCTCCTCCAGGTATGTTGCATTACAGGACTTAATATATTTATTTTATCGAGTTTATATATTTGAGAAATCCAAGTTAGTGATTCATAATTCAACTAGGTGCAGTAAAAGTGGAGAAGCAGCTCATGAAAATGCATATGAAGTGCATATTGTATTTCTCTCCCTTAGCTCACATATAGATTGTACATTTTTTTATAATAAGTAAATAAATGAATAAATCAACAGTATTAATTTTGGAAGCAGATGGTGAATGAAGAAACATTCTTCCATTTGAAAGCATTGTCTCATAGAAGCTGATATATTTAATTTATATACTTAAGAATTCAATGTTTATTTTTCATCTATCTGCCTAATTTGCTTTTGATTCACACAAAGGAACTTATTGTTTTAAAAACTACAACCATTTTTCTTTTCCTTAAATAATGTATTTTCTAATATTTGTTCATTTTTTGAATGGTAGTATTTTCATTGAGACTCCCCTTTGTTTAAGTTTCATATTTTTTTTACTTCATTTGGTTCCTTGTTTCAATTGAAATGAACATGTTCATATTTTACTTTCAGATGGCTGCAACAGTTCGTTTTGTGATTCTTCTCTTGTTTTATGCCCTTCTCTACATCAACCATTGGTGCATCATAGCTGTGAGTGTTTACTCTTTTTTTTTTTAATTCATGAAATGTGTAAGAAGTGTTTTGTATGGACACATGAAATTGAATGCAATTATTTAATGATTTGCAGCCGATTCAAACAGCTGTGGTCACTATGGCATAGTGCAGTAGCGAGCGTGTTATGTGGAACCCAGGCTCGATTTCTGTTAGGGCGTGGGTGTTCTGTTAGTAGATTTTCCTACCTACCCAACCTTTCCAACAATATCAGAGTTAAAATTCCTTCTCCATCTGGGTGGCTCAGGAGCATGTGTGTGACGCTTGTTCATGTTACACTCAGATAATTCTGCTGCTCCTTGAGTTGTGGCATTGTGAGAGATACAACCACCACACATCCTCTTAGAAGCCTGGGCCCTTCCCTTCCAGACAGATACCCCCTACCCAATATGAGTTAGCTTAGCTGAAGTGGGCCTTGGCGAGGGGTACCTTGGCTTCCCAAAAGATAGAGATGGGTCTATGGGGTAGGTCCAAGTTGACATTGAATAGAATGGATATTGTAAAGAAAGGGGGCGAGTCATTATCCTGGGCAACTGAATTCTTGGGATACGTAAATTAGGATGTGGTACTATAGAGCCAGGTATGCTGAAGTGCCCTGATACAAATATGTGCACAAACATACATAGTAGGTGATTTGTGTTATATGATTCAAGAGCACCTGCATTGGTTTATTAAATTTTCTTGTGTTATTTTCTGCTTGGTATGTCCACACATTTTAATTTTTTCTTTGATATTTTAGTTGTCTACTGCTGGGACTTGCTCATTCCTTATTGCCAAGGTGTTCTTATATGATGTAAGTAAATTCTTCTTACTATAGTTCAATTTCATTTTATATAAAATGTCATAATTGATAATTAAGCTCTTGATATTTTTATTGTTTTGATGGTTTTTTGGATTATACTGTTGCATCATTTGCAGTAATTTATATTAATGTCAGTCTAGTAGAATTTTTTAAATCAGGGTCTCAGTAACAGTCAGGCTTTGTTAAATCTGTGCTACCTATCGATTACTCATTAAAATGTTCTTGTCAACATAAGTAGATTTGTATTGTAATGTACATAAATATTTTTGCTCTTCATATTGATAGTTACACAAGTGGTTTTTAATGCATAAAATTATCTATTCTGTCATAAATGTAATATGATTTTAGTGAATTACCTACTTTACAAAAATCTTTGGTATATTGTTGAGGCTTGTTTTTTCTTACCTGTCAGTAGAAGCTATTCTTAAAGAAGTGGTGCTGCAACAACACTTACTTTTTCACATTATTTGTAACAATTCTGCAATATTACCAACATGGGCAGATGCTTAAAAATCTATACTCAGAGCTGCGTTTAAAGTAAATCAGCTGTTGGTGGTTTCATCCAATCAGGAGCTTGAATGTCACCATAGTGATATCACTATAGTGACATATAAGTCCCCGATTGGATGAAACTCTCAACAGCTGATACCTGACAGACACACGTCGAAATAAATCGTACTATAATTGTCTTGCCCGTTATTTCCTACACAATTTTCGAAAAACCAGAGAGCTCAACGAAATTGAAGCCTCCACTACTTATTTAAGTGTCCCTTCTTTTATCCATAGGAAAAATTTGAAGAAAAAATTTGGAGCAGTTTTTGAGAAAATTAGTTCAAAAACTATGTGTGTTTTCGAAACAACATGACATTTCTTAAAGAGTTGATGATGTAGAACTGATTTTGTTTAAAGCAAAAATGTCTAGCTTTGATTTTGTAGTGAAATGTGTACTTTTTGCAATTTTAAAACTACAATGTTTGCCGGAAATTAGACTTCCACCACTTTTTTTTACTGTCCTTTGACACATTCAAAGCGAAAATTAAAAGGAAAAATTTGAAGCGATTTTTGAGAAAACGATTTTTTATAAATTGCATACATTTAAAGTACAATTTACTTCACACAATGTTTCTTCTTGTCTGGTATTTATGCTATTTAATATTTCAGTGCTTTTGTAAATATGAAATATAATAAACCTTATCTAATCTATATTATAATTATACTGAATGATAATAATTATAGTATATTTATGCTGGAGTACAATTGTATTACAGCTGAATGATAACTTTTGATATACATTTTGATTTATGGAATGTAAACCTAATGTGGGTGCTGATATATTGTTCTAGTGGGTAAGTGCCAATTCACCAGTTCTCCAGGTGCTTCTGATTATTACATCATTTGTTATTGCGTGGGGAGAAGCATGGTTTCTAGACTTTAGAGTTATTCCACAAGAAGTACTTGCCCAGAACATATTGCGAGGTATGTACTATCATCTTTGTAATAATTGTCACCATCACTACAACGGCCACAATTAAAACCACTGCTAACCAACTGCTACTGCCAACTATCACTACAAACTTTACCCAGTCAAACACCACTTCAGACACACATTTTAGAAATAGTGATCTTAAGAGCTAAGAACTAATTGTAATGCTGTGATTCAATGCTTTTTCCAATTCAGGTCAAACTGGAATCCCAAATGAACGTTCTCCGCTTCTCCAGCCTTATTTACAGAGGCTATCTGCTCAGAATGATGATCAAACGGAATCTGTTCGGAACTTTTATTCGCCAATGGATTCTCCTGCTGGTAAGTGAAACATTTTCCTTCATAATGAAAAAAAGAATTGTGAAACTAAGTATTACACTGAAACCTTTACTTTTTTAAAGTGGTCACCTCCATTAATGACAATTTTTTTGTAGAAACAATTAAATTGCCTGTGCCAGTAGCCAAACTTCTTAACCAAGTTCTGTGGAGTTACGGAAGTTAAGTAGCTTGAGTCATTGTGAATTCCTTGATGGGTTCCAGGTCTTGAACCCCAGATATTAATGGTGCTGAGTCCCTGACCGATAGGGATAAAAGGCAATGACTGACTTGCCTTGTCTGAACTTAAGATTGACTTAGTTTGTTCCAGGAGAATTACCCTTTGACACTAAGAAAGACTTGGGGTGCTGTTATGCAAGTAACAGAATTTAAAACAATCATAAGATGTGTATTCCCTCTTTTAAGCAGTTGCCCCACTCCATTGTCAGTGGCCATATACATTTTCCTCTGAGACCACTGACCACTGTACTTACCTGTGGCATCTCATGCATACCTGTATGAGATGCCACTATTTACTGACAATTTTGAGCTGAACTCTAAAGAAATAGGTGGTGGAAATTACAGTTGATTCCATACTTTCCAGCATTGTTACAAATTGACAAATTACTTAGAAGAATGTAAGGACTGGCAAAGGTGACTCAGGACATCTGATGTCACTGCAGTGACTGACTGGTCCTAGGATTCAAGTCCCGATTGTGGCTGGATTTTCAACACTAGCTAGATAGCTAGGTCGAATTCAGATACTGTCTGGAGACAAATTCTAGTGGCTGGCTGCACTGACCTGTAGCTTTGTGTGGTTTCTCCAATCAACACCAAGCGAATCTGGAGGACTACTGTAACAAACAGGCCACGGACCATACACAGTCTTTCTTTTCTCTTCCTTGTCGTATTGTCATCCCTTACTTACACACACTTACACTGACATACACTACACTACCACAGTTGTCGGGGGGCCAGTCAGAAGCTTAGAGCATGTTCCGGCTGTGGCGATGCCCCAATGGTGGGGGATATCTGGTCAGGGAAAAAAAATCCCCACAAGTTGGCGTGAGCTGGAACTGAATCTCACCAGCCAGAAAGATCAATGCCACCTTCCATGATAAGAACATCCAATATACTTGCATAACTAATGACCTTAACTGTTGACATACTTGGAATCAATCAGTCGATGTTTTCAACACTATTAATTCTATATAGTATCGTAGGCTTTCACGCTCGGAGTCAATAGAAGGTAAATTTTCCGGGCTGGTAGGCCGTGGTCCAGTTTCCATTGAAGGGCCAAACGTTTCATTCACATCTGAGGTGGGCATCCTCATTGTGGCACGATCGCGGGCGCAATGTTTGGGGCAGCGGCTGGCTGACGGCTGAAACGTTTGGCCCTTCAATGCCAATTGGACCATGGCCTACCAGCCCAGAAAATTTATCTACTATTAATTCTCTTTTTCAGAGCTTGGTTAAATACACATGTTTCAGGGCCATAAGTTACTGTGCTCTCTACCAAAGATCCAGACAGCTGGATTTTTGTTTTAATATTCTTTTTCTAAAGTAGTGGGTTTAACTTATTGATTATCTGTTGACGTCTTCTCATTTTTGACAAAATATCTACTTGATCTGAACCTTCTTCACTTAAAATAAGCTAAACTGATGTGTGAAAGAAAAAAAGCGCAAAATTGGATAATTGAATAATTATTATAATTAAATTTTCAATGGAATGACTGACATCATAGCTAATACTTGGACTTCATTGCAAATAGCAAAATTAGTATTTCATATTTTCAGAATATATATTAAGCTATCACTTGTACTAATGATAATTTGTCCGTAGAACTGATAGCATAAGATCACATAATAAGGCATTCTTTCATTGTATTTTATTTATTAGTATTCATGAATCTACTCGGCATCATTAAAATCTGAACTCATGGAAATTTGGGTGTTGAAGTATAAATCCTCCTTTTTGAAATTGACTGTGTTGCCTTGCTTCTATGTTTAATTTTGGTTGTAATGTCCTTCCTTGTTAAAATAGGATTATGTTCTTTGCATTATGACTATCTTAAGTATGTATTAAGGATACAAACTTTATATTATATACTGCATTTTATATAAGAAAATAGTAATTATTTTAAAGTATTCATTATTATTATATTATTGAATGGACTGAAGATATTGCAGCACATTCCTTATTTTACAGGTTCTGATGATGAACAGCCACAAATGACACCTCGGGCTAGTAGACGTCAACGGGTATGTTTATCAGCAGTACTTTTAAAATATAAAATTATATTTATCTACTTTGCCTTGAGAGATGTGGTTCTAAACTAAATAGCGATGGAGAAATAACATAATTCACCTCCTGAAATAATTGTTGTTCTTCTCCCGAGAATTGTACATGTTAGAAACACGAGGAATAATTTCCAGGATACATTCTCCTTCATACTTGTTGTTATCTGATCTTTGAAAAGCAGCTACATTTCTTTTACTCTACTGTCACATGATGATCTTTTAGAGGCAATTTATTTTATTTTGTCATTTGTATAAAATGAACAGAAAGTATTATAGATCTTTGAACATTCATTTTTTGTAATAACCCCACTAAAATTTCAAAATAAAATGTGTTTCTCTGCAGAAGCACATTCTTATTTTGTTTACATTATGATTAATTAAATATTAATGTAGAGGATAATTCCATTATCCTCTACATTAAATGTACAGCTTGTCCTCCCCTCTTAAAATGTTACTACTCTAAATGTATGTAAATTCAGTGGTTAGGCGGAAGAGCAGACCCTATGGCCTGAGCTCGCCATTAATAAAGACATTATTATTATTATTATTATTATTTATTATTATTATTATTATTATTATATTATTATTATTATTATTATTTTATATTTAATATTATATTATTATAGTATTATTATATTATTTATTTATATATAATATTTATATTAATATTATGATTATTATTATTATTATTATTAGTGGACCTGACTGAAATAAATTGGTTGCTCGTCAATTTCAGAGAAAGTCATTCTTTGTAATAAAAAAAAAAAAATTAAAACTTGTACATGATTAAAAATGGCAATCATTTTTATATTAAATCATGTGCCATTTTTGCATTTGCAGTCATTTATAGTTTTGTAACTTATGAGGTGCTAGATTGTTGTCAACTCTGGTCACCAAATTAAAGTGTTATTCTCCTACCTAAAATGTTTTTATTTAGGTGATATTTACAACCAAAACTATTCAATATTATGTATTCAGCAACTTTTGTGTTTATTTACAATGAAATATTTTTTAAAAGCAAGGTATATTTGAGTTTAAAATGGTTGCAAACTAATATAAATACTACTGATCATCACTTCTTCCTAATGTGGAAACAAAATATTTTTTGTGTAAATTTGCAATAATTTTAAACCTACTTGAAGTGAATATCAAAGTTGGAAATAATACTCCATTTTGGTATCATAGCAATATTTTACTTACGCAAATTTAAGATTTTTGTGTGGCTTCCTAATGAAGATATTACTGCAGAAAATTTGGAAAATATACCAAAATTTCAGTTGTTAGAAGGCTGTAATTCTTACATGCTGCACTGCTTATCATTAATATTTAACATTAACTACTGTGTTACGTGTAAATATACATAAAAAATTACTGCTGACTCTAGTCCTTCTTTGAAACATTACTCTCCGAAAATCAAAATTTATAGTTTATATAAATATTATTTTAAATTAATAATATAATTAAATATAATTAATAATATAATAATATTGATAGTTTTGGTTGCTATAATTACACAAATAAAAACATTGGTTGGGAAATAACACTTTCACTTGCAGGTCAATGTGTACTGCATCCAATGCATTTCAGTTGAAACTACTACAACAACTCAGCGTAACTGTAGAGTAATTTACAGAACTGTCTTGAGTGGTGAAGTGAAATGTATGTGCATAGATTTAACACAATATTTAATTAAAAGCCTCTGGACAGAACGAAAAGTTGAGTGACAGAACGGTTACCACTGAAAACTATTATGCAGGTGTCCCACCAATTACGAGCCCCAAGTGAAATCCTTGGATAACAGGAATGGACAAAAGGATATGAAAAATAATTAATTTAAATTCAATTATAATTTACTATTGAAATTCCCAATATTAATTAGATTTTTCCTCTATTCTACAATTTGTATTCTCAATGTATTGATATATTTTCTTTCAAGCAATTTAAACTGTAAAGCTCAATTAGGTTTTCTCTTTTAAAAATAAGATTTAGTACTAAATGTAATCTAAAAGAAAAATTGAAAAAATGGTGAACCATAATTTTGTATAAACTTTTATTATGATAATTTTATATTACCACAAGATGGGAAAGATTTATTCAATGTTAGTGTTACAACGTTCTCTACATTCAATCAAATGGTTTATTTGACATTATTGTCGGGAAGAATGTGTATACAGATAGGCATAAGGTAATGATATCGTTGTTTCGAATGCTTTGGTTCACCAAGAGAGGTGGATCAAGGCATCAACTGATATCACTGCAGTGACTCTGACCGAGAGGTCCTAGGTTCGAGACCCGATGGTGTTAGGATTTTCATCACTAGCTTGATAAATAGGTTGGATTCAGTCGCTGTCTGGAGGAGAATTCTAGTGGTTGGCTGCTGTGATCAATAGTTTTCTGTGGCTTTTCCAATCAATACCAGGTGAATGCTGGAACAGCACTTTAACAAACAGGCCTTGGATGCAAGTGATCGTCCTTCCTTTTCATGGTCTTATCTTCACCACTTACTTACACACACTTACTCGTACATGTTCTACACTTCTGCCATGCCCAGAGACAGGTCAGGAGCATAAAGCTCGTTCCAGCTGAGGCAGTTTGTTGCTAGTGGTAGATACTTGTTTGGGGAAGTACACTATAAGCCAATGGTAGGTAGGTTCTGGATCTCTCCTTATAGCGGGGAAGATCACCAGCTCCTCCTGTGATAAAACATGCTCTACACTTATGGAACTAATAACCTTAGCAGTTGGCAAGCCTGGAATTTCTTAGGAATCAATCAAATGCATTCATAATGGAATATATTGAATGGTCTTTAGTTCTGGATGTTCAATTTATAAGTGAAATAATTGTTGCTTGCCTTTATGAAGTGCTGGAAATAATGTGAGCTGCTACCAATAATGCCAGAAAATATGTATGGTTGTAGACCTACTAGTTTTCTCTTAGTCCCTCAACTCCTATGGAATTTCTCATTCTCTTTTCTCATATTGTCATCTCCTTTCCTATTCCCTTTCTTCTCACACACATATATGTGCATGCTTTCTTACATGTGTGTACACACATGTTATTTTTCATACTTTGTGCACCTTCCTATACATACAATAAATCAACATGAAATTTTTGATGCAATATTCTAGTACATTCCTTTTCATATTGATTACTTATACAGTCATCATTGTAGAATCAGTGAAGATATGTGTGATGTTTGACAAATATCATTTCCTGTGGTTTGTGGTTGGGATGTATGAACTGATAGAGATATTTGTATTTTAAAGGGGGAAAAAATTGAATTTATTAAAAACTAAATTTGAATGTTTTGTTTACAGTGTTCAACTATTAAATCAGTAGCCAATGAAGCATTGCAGGCAGCACGTCTTACCCTTTTTTCTTCTGATTGGCGTCTAGAGAAGGAAGCTCAATGTGGGGATGTTGTAGAGAGTAAGCGGAAGCCTTCAGGTGGCAGACTGTATCGATTAGAGGTGAGAATTTTGTTTGGTAGTCTTTGTATTCTTGGGATATAATCACTGATCATATGATCATAAACTGTACATATTCAATATGAATTTCATTATTAGTTTACTGTTCATGATGTTTACTCTGTAATACAATTAGTTTTCCTTCCCAATATTATTGTGTGTGTTTTCATTTGGGGAAAAGAGAGGGTATTTTAATGATTGACAGATGAGAAATGCAATGCTCTTTTTTTATTGGACTCAGGGTCAAGTGGATACAACTCCTCAACGGTTATTGCACCTTTTGTTCAATGAGTTGGATAGCAGTCCTGTTTGGAATACACAACTCGCCCTAGCACAGCGCCTTGAGGTAAAATTGATGCTACTACACGTTTCATGTTAGTAATACTTGTTTAATTTTTAATAATAATTTTTTTTTCTGTATAATTCTGTATGTGTGTTTTTTATGGAATCTCTTCCAATTTAATAATTTTAATATAAATATTGAAATAAACTTTTTTTCTTATTCTCATGTAAAATAGTTTTCTTTATGTTAATATTTTAATGCTTTTGGGCAAGACTTTTTTAAAAAGCATAGTGTTTCCATAGTATTTCTGGTTGACTTTTTCCCAATAATTTAAGTGGCATTCATTGTTTTATTTTGCTAATTTTTCTGTGTGAAAACTGTGTTAAACTATATATGTTTTAATAAGTATTAAACTAATTCATTGAAATGAATAATTTCTTTATGAACTGCATGTTTTATTGTTATCCAGGCTTAGTCTGTTTGTTTGAAAACGGACGTGGCACTTTAATATGCCCAAAATAAATAATTGTAAATACTATGTACTTACAATGTTCACTCAGTAATTAAGTGTAGAAATTCAACATATATTTGGAGATATCTTGTTTTTGTTGTATTAACACATACAGGTCATAATGTTCCCCTCTTCTCCATATTTCTTTCATCATGGATTTGTGAATACATTTGTTGGTGCATTTCTCCTAAACCCAAAACACTTGGGCAGGATTATATGTAATTGTAAAGGAACATCTTCTTTCAGACAGTGTATCAATATTTATGTTTATATTGTTAGTTCAGAAGATATATGAATATGTGTTGAAAAATTTACTCCCCCAAAAAAGTTTAATATATTTATACCAATTAAATTCTCACAAATTTTGTTTATGTTACAATATAAAATATTAGACTTCTTTATTATCTAATGCAATTATAAAGAAAACATTAGTTTTTATTCATAGTAGTTTCCTTTTCTATGATAATTTTGGAAACTCTCTGACATGTCATATGCTTTGTGCTTGCTCATCCGTGTATTCTAAAGCAATTTGGTGCCACTTAAACAGCAACAAACAAAAAAGAGTGGAATTTTCATTTACTATATATACTTATTAGGATCCTTCATGATTTTTAGTGAATGGAGAAATGCTGTGACTATAGTAAAACTGCAGGACAAACTGCATGCCCTTGGATTTACTCGTTATTATGACTTCTCTGAGCCCATAGAATGTAAAAGCAATGGCCTGAATGTGTTAAACGTGCTAACAATCATAATTGCCGTACCATTCAAGTAAATATAATAAAACTACATTTTTGTTCCTTCCTTCAGTGTTTGAACACTTTAATAATAAGTAAATGTCGTGTTTACAAGGTAATAGATGAACACACAGATATTAGCTACCAAGTGATGGCAGAAGGAGGAGGTGGTTTGGTTGCTCCTAGAGACTTTGTAACTTTACGTCATTGGGAGAAGAGACTCAATACCATTACTCTTCTCACTGTGAGCACAACCCATGCAGCTGCCCCTCCTAAGTCAAAGCCTATACGTGGAACTCAGGTAAGACTCTCTCTTCTCTTCTATGTGATTTGGAATGTGGATCGCCATTTTACTTGGCTCAAGAATAAAAAGAACATAAAAAGCAAATAAACTACATTTTTGTAGTTAATTGTTTTGGTATGCTTTTTTCCAGTTTTAAAAATATCTTATTGTGATATGAAATTAATAGATTATCATTTGATTTGCTAGCTATCTTGTTCTTTCTTGTGATTGTTAATATCTCAAGTGCATCAAAAGTTTTTTTTAAAATAATTTTGTGAGTTGTAAATGAAATTGTTCATTTTGTTTGTCTGCCATAGTTTGTTGGGATCATTTTTTTAATTGTTAAAAGATCAACTTTTGGAGTTTGCAAATGTTTCGTAAGGTTCATCAGATTCATACTGATTTATTCGCTCAAAAATGGATACATTTATTCCAATCAAATACAAGTAGTTTTAAATTATGCTTTGTTTGATCTATGTTCAGCACCTGAAGTTTACCATAAAGTAATAGAGGCCAGCAAAAAACAATAATTTTTCTTTGGTGTTGTAGGAGAGCATATAAATATAAAGCCTAATAATTGGATTTTTGATTCTGCTTTTGGGCCCTTTAAAATCACTCAGTGGTTCCCATATATTGTTATGATGCATGGATATTACTGAGAACCAGGTGGCTTCTCCAAAGATTGAACCTGGATCTTGGTTAACAAAATTGACCTTATTTGTATGATCAAGTTTGCAATTTTGTGTGTGTAAAGAAGCGTATATCATATTGAGTATTTCGGATACCTACATATAATAAATAACACTAATTGCCAGTTCACATAATAAAGAATGAAAAAATAGGAAATTGTTATGTTATTTTTCAATTTGTCTTTGAAATTGTCTTTTCTCAAATTGAAATTTTTGAGAAATGAATGGAAGGTTTATTTTAAGTGAAAGAGCTCTGAATTAATTATTATCTTTGTGAGATATGGGGTGTCTGAGACGGAAAGTACCATTCTCATGGGCTTCACTGTTGTCATGTGATGCCCCTCAGGGCCCATCGTGCTGGGTTCTGGAACCAGGCCTGACTCCAGGATCCACTCGCTTACGATGGCTGTGTGATACAGAGCTGGGTGGCTGGGTGCCTCAGGCAATCTTGGATCAAGCCTTCGCTTCATCGCTGCTGGAGTGGATGACTTGTCTGCGCAAACATATAGCTGCCCTAGATTCACTTCCTGTTCCCTGACATCTTGTCTGGTGATCTTTATCTTCAGAAAACTCAGCAATATGTGGAATTTTGTTTGGAAAGCTTTGTAATTATTAAGAAGATTTTCATAAAACAATCACAACCAATAGACCGCGTTTTTTGGTGTTGTTTTTGAAATGTGCTGTGTCATAATTTCTATACAAGAGTTTTATCAAATATGTTCCTTAAAACTCTAGTGTTAAAGCATGAGGTGAAAGTTCTGCAATCAATATGTTATCTGTATTGAAGCATACATACCATGAATTGGAATGAGAAATGTTATGACTGGAGTATCATTGTGTTTTTACCAATATAATACTAGGTAGACATAGTGATCTGAAAGAGCCCACAAAACCCGTTTGGCATATTCAAAATATTTTACGGAAAGGGAAATATTTGCACCTTAGCTATATGTTGGTTGTGATAGCAAGCACAGACCCTCTATAGGACAAGTTATGTTAAAGCAAAAATTTTCATTGTCTCCTTTATAAGCTGAAGCTGATAATGCAAGAAAATATTGTGCAGTTGCAATTCATTTTTTGTATTTCTGTTTGATCTGTTTCAAATCTGGCTGTAAAGAAATAGGGACTTAAGAGTCTCTAGAAATATTCAATGGGTTTGAATGATGATATTATTGCATTATTGCAAAAATATCTCTTGTGGCTAAGGAGGTATGAAATGTGATGTTTGTATTGAAAGAAAAATGTTCATGGGCTTTGGAAACTCAGGCTTTGCACCTCTGGTTAATTTGTGTGAAATATCAGAAGTGGATAAATTTGAAAAAACTTTTCTATTTTATTCCTTTAAAATGCTTGAGGAGTATTTAGACTGTTGATTGTTTCACTAAGGGGACATCAAAAACTGATGTACAAGAACAATACCATTCAGGGCAATGAGTTTCTTCATAATTGTTTAGCATTACTTTCGTATATTTTATGGATTATAGGTGCGATTGCATTTGATAAAATTATTTAATTTTTTGTGTAGAATATACTATTTAGAAAGTTATTTAACATTAAATGTAATTTATATCTTGAAAAATATGTTTATGTACTCTTTTAATTTTTGATATTTTTGTGCTTAAGAAAACGTGGGAAATGACTTTCAAATTATGTTCAATAAACTTAGCTGAGGGGTATCATACTTCACCATCTACTCCATGTATCTCTCCATTTTAAGAAAAATAGTTCTACCAGTTTTTATATTAAGAAAGAAAGTATTGTATTGAATTGTTTATGAAAGGGCTTTTTTAAAACATACATTTTTCTTGTCATAACAGTACCAAAGACAATTACAGATTTTATTGTAGTTTTTTTTCCAATTGTATTGTGCAAGTCATTCACTTTAAATCAGTAAGATTGTGTTTTTTGGTGCTTTAGTTTTATTTTACAGAATGATCAGATAATTTAATGGACAAATGTATGCTGACAAAAAATATTCACTATATAAGTAGTATTTCAAGTAGTGAAAAATATGTTTGTGTGAATGATTAAAAATGTTTGTTATCTATTTTTATTGTAAATATGACTTTGAAAACACTAGGATATTGTTAAATCATTGACTTTAGAAATTTAGTTAGATTGCTGGAAGGATAATATCTGAAATTTTCTTCTGTTTGGTAGTTCAAGAGTTCTTCAAAATTCCTTATGGTGAACTACAATAATATTCCTCTTCTACACTTTTATGGAAAAATAGTATGAGTCATGGGAAATTCATTTTATATAGTAAAACTCAGAAAATTATTCATTAGCTTTGTTAATAATACTAACCTTTATGAGGAATTGCGGGCTTCTTTGGTCTTACACTTTGAAATACACTGAGACTACTACTCATATTTTCTTTAATTATTTCTAGAATACAAAATTGATTTCTATTATTTTGAAACCATATTATCAAGTAAACTCTAAACATTTCTTAAACCATACACAGAAAACTCACATTTCTGTTTCATACATATGTCATGATTTGCAAAACCACCGTACATAAGAACAAAAGTTATTATTATATACCTTACATAGCACAGCCAAAGTAAACATGTTTGTGAAAGAAATGAAAATAATGGTGTTTAATGATCGGTGATTGCCTGACTAAGATTATCGTTTGATAAGAAGCAAAAAATCTGGCTGCTGTCAATTGGAATAATTCTTAAGACTTTTCCTAATCACAAACAGTCAAGTACTTTGAGCACTAGGTGGGAAGGAACAATTATATAAGATCCACAACCCAAACATATTCTTCTTTGTATTTGTGCATTCAAGAAAAAAGTATGAACTGAAGGAAATTTTAATGGTGTGAAAGCAAGGGTATTTTAAGATTGCGAAGGTAATGGGATTGAAGGAACTAGAAAGCAATTTTTAAGAACATTGAGAAAATGTCAGTTCTGGAAAAATAAAAGCAGGATTTTTATTGTATTTGATTTAACATTCCAAGTTACATGGCTATGTGCTTAACACTTTTCTGAAGTAGATTAATGTGTTTGCTTATTTTATTAAGAAAAGAGAAAGAAGTGAAAATTTGAGGATGTGCGGAAGAAAATTTTTGAATGCATTTCTGCAAAAGCCTGTGACTCAGTGCTGGTCATTGAGGCACTGGGGGAAAGGATGGGAAGTGCACTGGGGGCTTGCAGCCATTCAAAACATTCCAATATTGAAAATTTGTATTTGAACACCAATTTTTATATTTTTTTATCCTCTCATATAGGAATTTGAGTAATGTGTTATGCCAATGATTTTGCAATATCCTTTTGTCATAATTATTATGCATAGAAGAATATGTGTTTTTATTTTGTTTATTTAATGTTCTGCTCATTGTATTTTTAACATAAAAAACAATTTGAAAATGAATTATTTCTTGCATTGGTATACATAAATTGCATTTATTATTCAACGTAATCTTTAGGAATTTGAGAATAGACTGAAAGTTTAAATTATTACTATATTTCTCCTCCATTTTATCAAGTTTTGAGGATGCATATTGAAAAGTATTTCATTTATGCAGATTCATTATTTAATTTTTTCTTTTAATGAGTTATATTTTTTTTCTGTATAACAAAACATAGTTCATTTCAGGTGTTTTTCTTTGCAATGTATTAAATATTTGTTTTGATGAGTTTGGTCTCATTTTAATATGATTTTTTGAGTTAAATAAGTGTTATTAATATTGATTTTTTAATTGTGTACATTGCATTTCATAAAGGAATAAATTCTTGTACAGAATGATTCAGAACTTGTATTCCACACATTATCATTATTACCATTGTGCATCACATTTTTAAATATTGTAAGTCATAATCCTATAACTGCTAGTAAAGTTTGGATTCTTTATTTTTCTGAGTAACAGAAATTTTTGGGTATAGTAAAAAGAAAAAGAAATTCCCAAATTTGTAAACACTGTAATGAGAATGAGGATTTTAGGTCTTCAATTCTTAATTGGGAATAATTCTGCCTGGATCATGAAATATCTTTCTTATACTACATTTTTTGCAAATGATATAAAAAAAAACAACATACTATATTGAGAAATGATGGGAGGGGTCATAACCTTGGTTTGTCTAAAACTTTGCTTTTGGTTGTGAGTTGCAAACACACTGGAGTGCACCATGTACCTATCAGAAGATTTTTTACACTAATATCATTGAAAATGTACAGTAGTTTAATTGTTAAAGGAAGTACCAAATACTGAAGGATTCATATTACTTTATTTGACTGTTTTTCAAATATAATTTATTTACATTGTCATTTTCTAATTTTCATACCAATTTATAAGTTTTTGTCTGTTGCTTAAGAATAGAAGCTAATTAAAATTGCTCGTAAACAAATAAAGTGAGGAAATTGATTGCTTTCTCATGGATTTGACATTGTTTAGTGTAGAGAACTTAAGAATCTGCCTGTTGTACATACAATCTAAGGTAGCTATTAGAATTGAAGGGGAATGTGGAGAGTTTTGTTATATAGTCTGTGGAAGAGAATAACTAGATCTATTTGACCTATTCATTCATTTGTAAACATGAATGTAGTTTTTTTCCACAGAGAAGTATTATAAGAGCGAAGTACAATAAAGCTGGCAAAAGGCAATCTGTAAAGCTGTGAAATATGTTGAGAATTTAGAACAATCCTCTGGATTTAACTCTTTTCTCTCAATATCAGTGATTTTTAAGTTGAGATTTATGACTGAAAAATAAATGACAATGAAAACAAAATTAATTTTAATTCTACTCTAAGGAAAATTTTCAGATAAGTGATTGCAATTTGTCTCCAGCTTGATTTGTTTCTGTTTTATAATTCACAATTTGCATGTTATGTTACATAAGATTTTTTATTACTCTTTGTTGTTGAAAATATTAGACTCGTAGTTCAGTGAAGTATGGGAGTTGACAATCTGCTGTTCTTAAACACAAATATGAGATTTTTAATGTAAATTTGTGCACTGTTTGAGCATGTTATGGGAGTTTTGCATGTTTCCAATAGATTTCATGTCTTAGTTATTTCATATCATCTCTTTGTAGAAAATATTTTATTTGTCAGTGATTTTATAATTTTTGATAATTGCAGATATTTTTTATTAATCTTTTTCCAGCATATATTATGGTAAGTTTTGTTGCACATTAAATAATTGGGTATAAAGCTTTGCTGGATTTCATTTATTAATTTTAATAAATAAGCAAGTGCACTACTACATAATTTTTGTTTAGTCAGTGGTATATTGTTATATTTCTGGAAACTATTTTCAATGTTAGTATAACTTCAATGAGTTATGAATACATGAAACAAGGAAATTGTAATGGAAGCAGAACTATTTGCAATGTCTTCTGAGGGTGCTTGAAATGATCTTTTTAATTGAAATGTTGAGCAGAAGAGGCACCTAAGGCATAGGAGCCATTAAGGTTTCTTCTGTCATAATATAGTCAGATAATGTACTACATTTTTTGTACTAATACAGATGCTTTTTAGTCCTATTTCAAAAAAATATGAATTATTTCATAAGCATGTTCAATATCTATTGGTTTATTTTTCTTTCCTTATTTTTTTCTCTCTGTATACTAAAGCATGCCACTGCTTAAGTAATGTATTGTCTAGTTTGATCAAAGGAATTGTGAATGTGTAAGTGCCTTTCTGTGTCTCCATATTAGCTTCAATGTGTGCTTGCTTAGTCCTGAATTTATTTAGCAGGATCAAAGTTCAAGTTTGCAGTGTATGAATAATGTTGCAGAGATATTATGTGGTGCTATTAAAGTCCTGTGAATAAGCATTTCCATCATGTCACAGCAAATAAACTTTCTTGTTCTGAAAACGTATGGAAAGACAGTTGGCTTTCAGGCAAAAAATTGATTTTTCAACTTATGTCTTCTATAAATATCAACAATAAATGACATATTTGGACAGTATTTTCATAGTTAGTTTTTGTGTTATTTTTTTGTTGTATAAAGTGAATGAGACTCTGTGGTGAAAAGAGAAAGAGGTCTTGCTATCAGATTATCTTTTGAAAATATCAAATTTTGAAATTGTTCAAGATGGATTGGTTTGTTAGGTTGTGAATGTTTCTCTTAGATTTTGTATGGATTTCAAGTGGCTCTTTATATTTTGTTGTATGATGATAAATTGTGATTCTAATATTGCTAATGTCGAAATAATTTTAATGTATCTGTGATGACACTTGTCAACTTGCGGTTGATTATGAAATGTGTGACATGCCAGTCATATCATAAAAATAATGTATGTAATTACAGGAATTTCATTTTATTATGAAATTTATTTAGGAGCATTTACAAATAGCCCATTACGCATTTTGGATGTAATGCCTTTTATGTGATATAAACTTTTCTGAATAAAGTTTTATACAAATTGATTCTTTGGTTAAGAATGAAAAGAACCAGAAAACTAGTAGAACTGTCTTATAAGCAATTAGATCATCATTCCGTGACCTTTCTTGTTCCTTATTCTTTTTCTTCCAACACTTTTCTTAATTTTCAGGCGTAGAATATTCTATTCTAATCTTCCCAAAGCTTCTGTATGCATCTGTGGGCACAAACACTTCTTAATGTGCATTTATAGTGTGTGCTTTGTAAATGAAGTATATCTCAAATGCAAGTGCTTCTTTGGAGGGAGGGGGGAGGGAATCTATCTGAAATGGCTTAAGCTTTTAAGAAAATTAAAATAAGAAGTATGTATGCCCATTAAGGCTATTGTGAATTGGAGTTTTGTTTTAGCTTGCTGGAAAGTAAGAGGAGAATGAGAACTCAATTTCGATTTTGACCATATATTTGAACATTTATTTATATACATTGAGTGGTTAACCTTGCACCTTGTGTATTCTGTGTGCACTTCCTCTTTGGCTTGCCAACTCACAGTCACTGTTCAAGCGTCTTTGCGATATGGATATGAGTTGTGGTTACAAGGTTTTGGAAACAGTTGTGGGTTTTTATTACAAAATAATGTATTACCGGTAATATTTTAGATTGCACATTCTCATCACTGGTTTGTGACTAACATCTATTTAAATATATTTTCTCAATATCACTCTTAAACAATCACAGACTTTAATACAAAATAATTGTGTGCTGTATGATTAATACAGAACTTCCCTATTATTGTACAACTCCGCCTGTTGAATTAATTTAAAAAGTTTTAAACACCATGTTTGATTTTTCGCTTTGACGAGTGGCACGCTACGCCACGCGTCCGTCGCTTTCGGTATTTGTTGTCTTCGTTTCGTGTTGCCGTTCGCAGTTCCAGGTCGCCCTGAGGCACGGCGAAAGGGCTAGCGAGACGCCCTCTCCGGAGCCTTGGCGGGCGGGGCCGGCCCCGCGCGCGGGGTTTCGCCGGGGCGGAGGGGGCGACGAGGAGACGGGGTGGGGGCGGAGCCGCGGTCGCGGCGGGCGCCGTCGCGTCGTCACGTCTGCACGTTCTCCAGGATCCAGGGCACGAACTTGGAGATGCGCGTGCACACGCCGGGCAGGTTGGCTTCCGCGCAGCCGATGCCCCAGCTGATGATGCCGGCCAGGAAGTAGCGCCCGTCGCGGCCGCGGACCTGCAGCGGCCCGCCCGAGTCGCCCTGCAGAAGCAGAACGCGGCGTGAGGCAGGGGCGGAAGACAGGACATGTTCTCCCGGCGCCGGATTGGGAGGGGGCGTTAAATTGAATCTCGTAAGCAGGCATTTTCTCTCTCCAGAGTGTTTGCTCCGGGTGAAAAGAAACCTAGTTACGTCCCTGATGTGAGGACTGTCCTCCTCAGCCACTTCCTGCCGGGGAATACCTCCACGGAAATGACGGATTGGGACCTGCAGAGAGTAGCGCATCGTCTTTGTTCTCCCCTGGGCAGAATGATTTCTTAAGGGGCACTAGGCGTTGCCAAAGGACCCCCTATTGATATTGAAATATCGGTATGTGTACAACTGAATGAGAAAAAAATCTATAACCTTTTCAATTTGGGAAATAATCTTTCTTTAAACATATTTAAGAGCTTATATATACGTGTTTAGAGAGCTTGTTTTTTATTTCTTTGGACCTAATTGTTCGCCTCCGTAAAGTCCAGGAACTTCGGAAATTAGTAGAAATTTACGACAAATAATTTTACTTGCGCAGGGAAGCGGATGCTGATTGTTGCCGCAATCGGGTTTGCAGTAGGATTCTTTGCAATTCTCCCGACCCCCTTCTCTCACTCCACCATGTTCAAGGCTGTTGCTCCTCTCCTCGTTAGGTAGATAACGAGTCCAAACGAGACCAAAACAAGTCCTTTGGCATCCTAATATGAGCACTTTACTGGTATTGTGTACACACATATGTATATCGAGAATTGTGTCTTCGGAACTACGCTTATTGTGTCATCTCCCCCGAGAATTCATACCATACGATTAACAAAATTTACTCAGAATATGTGAAAAAGATTATAAGCCCGCTCACAGCAAACCGTGGAATGATCAGTGATTCACAGAGTAGAAAATACGATGGGAACATGTAACAAACTTGAGTTGTTTAGAAACCCACAAAGGCTGATTTACCGTTGTGTATTCGCGACGCCTTCGAAGTGATTTGATTAAGGTGGAAGAACGTCATTTAGTTTTTGGAATATGTTCTCCTTATTTTATTTTCAAATTCTGGCATTTTTCTTCCAAAAGCGTAGTCCAATCTCTTTGTGGATAATACCTAGGACCGTCAATCACAGTTCGCAAAATTGAAGCTCTGCTGCATATCGTGGACGTAATTTAAACAGTAAGCATGATGCTGCATAAAATTTGATTTTATAAGAAAACAAGTAAGTGATTGTGATTAACAGTAGACTTCTCACATATTTCAGATGCGCGATTACTGACTATCGTAGAAATCCGTCAGTGTTTCAAAACACCCATTTTAGTCAGATGGGAGTGAGTAGCATCGATATAAGGAGAAGGGTTCAACATTAAGCATCACAGTGTTGCTAACAAACATGACCCCTCCCCCCCGTGAGTGAAAGGGAATCCTGAAAGTGGCGTGAGAAGATTGTTGATTTCAGATTATATCCTGATTATAATATTGAAGTACAAATTTTGATTCGTTAATTTAAATGCGAATATTCATTGGGTCATAATTCTTCCAACCGTAGGACATGTTTCCTCTCCGACTTGTTTTCCGTTACGTGCATTTGTATTAAGGCGCTATTCGTGTGGAACAGACCAAAAGCCTTTTATCGGCTACGATGGCTCAATGACAACATCACCGTTTCTGCAGCATCGTTGGCCGGGAGGTCCTGGCAGAAGCGTGTGCAGCCTAAAACGTGCGATGGGCCAATTACATTTATGGGTTTCTCTGGACCCCCTTGTCCTTGAAATAAGTCATTAATAACTTTCATGATAGTAAAATTAATAAATACATTTTCATTTATGTTGAACCATTTACAGGGTTGCCAGATGGTTTCGGGAGCATCTTCACCAAAAGAGCTTAAAAAGGCGAAAGTCAGGAATGGATCACATTTACGAAAATAAAATGTTTTATTACGTAGGGCTACGGGACCTTTTTCGATGTGTTTAGGGAGGCTGCAGCCCCCTGTTCAATCGCCTAAGGACCCTAGGGTTCAGGTTTGTGGTGGATTTTCGATATTGACTGAATACCTAGACCGAAATTTTAAGCACTGGTGGGGAATCCTAGCGGCCTTTGCTCTTATCGAAAGGTGTCCATCGTTTGTACGATCAATTCCTTATGCCGACCCAGCAACATTACAAGCCGGCGAAACAAAAATTTACCGCGCCATATTTTTCTTTCCTCAACCTTGTTCCATCTTTTCCCTCTTACACACACACATTTATTCTTACATACACTACACTACCATATACATCGGGAGCTTAGAACGTTTTGCGGTTGGGGGAGATGCCAAGAAGTGAAAACCCTACAAGCCTGCGTCGAATCTCACTTTTCGACGGGGAGGAACACTGCCACCTATCGGCATATATCGTATATTATACCTACGGGACTAATGATTACAGCAATTGGCACGCCCGGACACAATCAATTACGCACTCCTTGTATCATATCGAGAAGCAGTAGCAGCGCGCGAGAACGCACCTGGCAGGAGTCCTGGCCGCCCGTCTCGTGGCCGGCGCACAGGAAGATGTCCGGGATGAACTCGTGGCGTCCGGCGCGCAGGAACATCGCCTTGCACTTGTCGTTGCTCACGATCGGCACCGCCACTTCCTGCGACACCAAGCACAAGCACGCCTTCAGCACTTTCACGAGAACGAGGGCAAGAGTCGGGAAGCAACGGGCAGCACTACTACTTGAGACTAACTTGCTGGGTGGATCAGGCGGCTATTTCCAGGATTATTTTCTTTTATTTCTGATATACATGTTAATAATAAAAATAAAATTTAAACATAATACCTGGATTGCCTCTCTTCACGCATGAAAAGTCATGTGAAATAGTGTGTGTGTGTGTATTATATATATATATATATATATATATATATATATATATAATATTTAATGATGTGTTTTCTTACAAATTTAGGTATAATTATTGGCTATATGATAAGATGAATCAAATTCAAACGATTCATGTTATGTGAGAAAGGCGATGTAGTAATTCCTATCGTTTCACCTTTATAGATGGTGAATACTAACGTTTTTTTTCTTGAATTCTTCCAGAATGTATTATAAAAATTGCACAAAATAGTACCAATTGATTCATCAGAGAAATCGAATGGTCGATTGATCACTTCTGGAGGTGCCTTAAGAAGCTCCAAAACGAATATGACATGCTCCCCCTTCAGAAACGCTTTTTTAGAATTATTTTAAAATGTTCTGGAAGGATCCTTCAAAATATGGTACGTTCCCACTAGTAGTCCGAATCGCGTCGAATGACACCTCTCTCTCCTCTTGTGGGGAACACGTGGAGGTCTAACTGCGAGTAACGGACGTACACGCGTAGATTAACCGTGTTCGTAACAGTGTTATACTTGTATGTTGAATTACTGGGAGGGAATGTTTGACTGAGTACACAGAACACACAGTTAACGTTACTCAAGAAATGCTGTTACTAGATCCTTAGTCAGAGTTTTCGCCATTTCTCTTCATTTCTAGGCGAATGCTGCGATGGCCCAGTGTTGCGCTTCTGGGCAATAAATATATTTTATATTTTCTCTCCACCTCCATTACCACGTCAGATTATTTGTTTGCGTTAAAGAATATTCCTGGTTTTGATGAATATTAAATAAATCTACTAGACAGCTAGCGCGATTGTAGCAAACGTGACAAGCAAAATGTATTAGATTGTGCGTCAACGAAATGTCAAACTCCTCAGCGTCAACGTCATATTAACGTCGTGATGGCGTAAGTTGGGATTTGAATTCCTGCGAGAGCGAATACAAATGAGTTATTCACGTTCGTTAATATTATCAAATTTGTAAGGAATGGTATTTGCTTTGATAGTGTTTTATTGGTGTCGTTCGTATATTGTATCATCTAGAATAGCACGTCGGCAAATCAATCTTTGATATTTCGAATTAATTGATATCTCAAATTTTCCAAATCCAACATAAGTATTAGATTGTTAATATCGTTGTTGACGGTACAGAATATCTTTTTAATGAATCAACAATTACATATCCGAAAGTAGAATGTAGTCCTGCATAGAAGAGTAGAATTGCCGCCGAGAATAACAACATTAAACGATCATTTAAGTTGCAAAAAAAGGAAACAAAAGTATCGTGCGTTATTTTTGGATCGTACATTTGATTGAGGGTGGGGGAGAATAAGAGCTCTACTGCTTTTGCACAGTCTGGCTGAAACTAGTCAGCGGAGAGGACTAACATGTAACGACTTGAACATTAACGATGCATGCGCTGATCGAGTGTTACCCAGCTTTTCTTTAGTTATGTGTTATTTTACCAAAAGATTATACGATATCGCTAAATTCTCTCAACGGCTAACTCCATGACTAGAGATAGCAAGAATCTTTAGTTGCAATATAGAACAACTCTCATTAACGTGACGTTTATCGTTCAAGTTGCAGGACACGATAAATCAGGTGGAATGTCGTACTCCGATATTTCTATAATGTAACGTCCACGCATGCATACTGTCTTACACCCGCACTGCACTTCTGCATCGGGGAAACATTACTATTGTACTGATGGACAGCTTCCCTATGTTTTCGTGGCGATTGCAAATGCTCAGTCAGTAAGGTACTACGTTGTGGTGACGTCAAACACATGTCAGCTGGCGTTGCTAATTGTGTGTAAACATCTGCATGAGCTTAGAGAATTCTCGGGATTTAGATGGAAAGTGATTGTAAGAGTTTTAGAGATATTTGTGGAGTCTTTCTCTTTAATGCAAAAAGTTTCCTATTTAAATTATCTACTATAATAACTAAGGAAACTTCCAAACCATTAAATCCAAGTTAAAGAGTGTCCTAACGTCACTTTCACTTGTCCTTTTTTATTATGAGCTGAACATTTTATGCTGATGTTACAGTATGTTAGAGAAGTCCTGCAAATATATTTATAATAACGAAGGCGCGTTAAGGATTGTGTCATTTTTAATATGAATGCGCTGACATCGAACGGCTGCGAGCTGTCAGCCTCAAAATACTGTGATATCTTCAGAAATTCAATGACGCCTTAAGTGTCAGTCCGCAGCTCGTCTCCCAAACACAAGGAGCTGGTCTGCGCAGGCGCGAAATGTGGCAAGAGAGGAAGCGTTCGCAGTCTTGTGGTATGACTTGTTTACTGCTGCCACGTCTTCTCCTCCCCACAGCAATCGTCTGGAATGGTGGGACGGTTTGTCACGGGAGTTGAAGGCTCCGAAATCTTCGTTAATGCTGCGAAACCGCTTCGGTTGCTGAGAATTGCCATTTACCCTTTGAGCTCTGTCAGATGGCAGTTGCGAGGACAGAGGAACCGTCGCCGACGACTCCCTTCACTCCGTTAATCATTGCCATTTTCAAAGTTGTTGTGACGTCACTATGGTGACGTTGAAGCTCCCGATTGGCTGATTTATGTCAAGCGCCACTACAAATAAATCCAAGTATACAATGTCACACTGCACTAAGTCCTTGATTTGGCCTCCTCATGATTTTTTTGACAGATACTAAATCAACTGAACATCGCCGAAGGTCGCATCGTTCTGCGAGCTATATTCTTCCGCCAGCTAGTTGAGCCAAGCGCCAGCTGTTAATGCCTCAATGTGTCAGTTCAGTGCGTGCATTTTGAGTTAGAGGTAGTTTTTCTCGAGTAATTTATATTGATCCGAAATCGTCACTAAAACTATTTTTTTGAAGAATTAATACAAATAATGCCGAAAAGCAGACGGCAATAATTATGGGTACAATTTAAGTCGTCAAACGGATATAAACGGTCAGGTCATAAACACCGAATTTCGAAAAGCACGCATTGTTTACTTTCATCGTGATGAATATGTAAAGTGCGTGAACACATTTAATTAAACTCTCTGTAGACTTAATTTTACTAAAAGAATGCATGTAAATAATATTTCTTAAAATGACAAGTTTTGAAGTGCTCTTTTCTTGTATTCTAGCGACAAAAATACTTTAATTTCCTCCATACATTCAATTGGCAAAATGACAAAAATTATGAAAGGTACAAGTGGTCCAGTACAAGATAGTCAACTTTTGTGAAGTGAATGCGAATTTGTGCTACAAGTTACTCACCGAACACGCCCCCCAATTTAATTTGGCATTAATGGTTGTCAAAAAGTCGTTCACTGGGCTGAACATACCATACATCTCAACATGCACACTTTACCGGGGAGCAGAAGCAGCTTTAACAGTAAGCGGACTAAGTGATCGGGGTGGTACAGGTATACTACCATCTGACCACAAGTTCCGCATCATTAATTTCTTTTTAAGATAACAATTTATTTGGCAACAATGCTCTCAAGCAACGAACACTTTCCAGGGCTCTAATCAAAATTTGAAATACAGATTTCTTGTGTGATAGTGATGTCGATAGATATCACGCATATATCGAGCCGCTAATGAAATGTCTTGAACATTTCCGAATATTGCAATTTTATTGAAGATTTTTCTAAATATTCTCTAACTAAATCTTTTCGGATCTTCGGAAAAAGATCATTTTCAGTTTTAAAGAGAGTAAAAAAATATTTGAAATGCGTAATTTCTGATTTCCGTAGAAATCTCACAGTTTCTGAAAGTCTATTACACGCATTAAATGTGAGTATTCATCCTTTCTTACAAGAGTCATCATTCACTCAACCATAAGACATGTTTCTCTCACCGACTTGTTTCCCGTTACGTGCAATCAAATCAATTCTAAATATCTAATGACGTATCTAATGCATCTGGAGAAAGATCATTTTCAGTTTTAAAGAGAGTAAAAATATTTAAGGAATACAGTGTGGAAAGAAAGACTAAATAACTTGGACCATTTTGTATATACTCGTACGAAAAGAAATTTTAACCTGCACTGCCAAATTGTAATGATAATTAATGATTTTGTAAGCAATTAATCAAGGAGAAAATTCTTGTAAAATGCTTTTAACAAATTTATTTAATGAATAAAATTGTTCACTACTTTTTTTTGGTAATAACTTTGTATGGGTTTTCATGGAACTTCTATTTGTAACGAGTTTGTGAACCCCATCATTTTTGCCGCTTCGGATCTTCTCTTGTTTTGAGCCGCCACTGCCGAGTCTCCCCTACGATGACAATGTTGAAATTTCTGGCTTCGGAACTAAGGCGATTGTGCCGTCTCATCGAAAACTTATGTGATTCTTACGTCCCACACCCCACAGCCACGCTATCCCAATTTAGTTTGGCGTGAATGGGCGTTAAAATAACCGATGAGACCTCGGCGAAACAGTATTATAGTGTCATTGTTCTCTTCCTATAACAAGCACCCTTTAAGTATGCAACACCATCAAGCGACCACTGCGAATATGTGTTTGCTCGGTCTGATACAATGCCGTTCTCACCCATAAATTCAAAATATTCCAAAATAAAATCCTCCTAAAATAGCCACAAAAGCACCTTGTTTGGTAAGAAGCAGCGCTTTAAACTCCAACTGAAAACATTCCCTCTAGAAAAAAACAACAAAAAACGCATACACTTCGTATCTCAAAACTTCTTTTTTAACATGCAAAAGGTTCCTGGTATCTTGCATGATCAAGTAGACTCAAATTCCCATTTCGAAGACTTAGAAAACGGTACCCTCTCTACTCCTTCCTCACACATCAAGTTCATATATTCTAAGCCACAAAATCATTTGGAAGTGCTCGATTGAGTTTCCCCCATCGATACCAAACTGAGCTATTGTCTTATGTGTTTGTCAGTGTTGATTTTTGTATTTCGTGTCCATCACCAACCATATGAAAGAGCCAAATGACTGAACGGTGTAAAACTAAGCATTGAATAAAGTGACGTACGTAAATTGGGGACTAGACGGGAAATAAGAGTTTAACCCATATGTAAATTAGGGACCAACTCAGAGAAGCACGTACGTAAATTGGGCACCGACTACCTCACCCCCTTCCAGGTAAAAGGAAATGGTTAAAATTTTCGAAGAACATTTTCGTAACCGTTATTTTTAAAACACAACTCCCTTCCCAATTTTTCAGACTTAGGATTGAAATTTTACCTTTGAAATATGGGTTGATTTAAGTTGGTTTTCCTTTATTTGAATCATTCGTTGATTTAATAATTTCTACTTATCTTGCCAGTTTTAAATCCTTCCCTTTTCTCAGCTAATATTGTATGACACAACGTGGAATTTTGACACTTTTCTAGAATTTTCTTTGCTTTTTTTTTCGTTGTAGGAGCTAGTCTGGAAGATTTTCAATAAGGCACTAGGAAGAACTGGACAGCGCGGCGGCAGCGGCGGCCCCCTTAACGCGCTTACTTGTTCAATCAGTCCTTTTCCTTACCTGGATTGATTTTAGTCCCCAATTTACATGTAGAATTAGAAAGTACGTTTCGCGAGAAAAGATGAAGGGATAGTTTGTTTCCCAATTTACATCGTCCGAATACAGTTGTTTGCTTATTAACAAAAAGAAGAAGGAGGAGGAGAAGGGCAGTGCAATGACCTGTTCGACACGACTGTCTTCTAGACAAAATTCTAGACATGTTAGAGTTGAAGGAACCTTCTTACTAAGAACATATGGCGAAAATTTCCGAAATATGTTTACAAATGGTTTTTTTACCCTGGTTTTAGTAACTCCTCATGCCCCACCCTTTTTACAGATTCACGAAATCCAAGGGGAAAGACCAACCAATTGAGTCTTCGTGTTCGGCAGAAGCGAATAGTGTACCTGCAAATACTTGTTCATAAGAGTTTGCTAAAAACAGGGAACAAAACTCATATGCAAGCTTCTTACATGTTAATTTCCAACCACACGTTCATTTGCACACAAATATCCACCTAGATCCCTCGTTATGCCCTAGAAGTTTGTTACCATTGTTCTGAATTCCCTTAAGTCACCTTTCAATGACGAGCCATTCTATATGAAGCTGACTCGGACAGGACCGGGAACCGGACGCTGTATTATGGACAAGGCTGATTCAACATTTCATTTCGGCGCCTCTGAAATGTCTGGTTTTACAGTAATTGTGTGAATCCTTGCGAAACGCTACAATTACGCCGCCAGAAGAACAATGGCGCTTTCTAGATTACGATCCTTTCCAAACACGCGCCAAAGCCAGATCGTCTAGGAATCATTTTTTCACCCATGTTCTTTGTTTCATAAATTCCAGTCTATATTTAACCGCCGTTGGCCATCAAAAATGTGTCAGCCGTAATCTTATGCATTCATATCATTACTAATTATGATTAATTCAATACATACGTCAATTTTATGGTATAAGAGATTCTGCTCAAGACACTTCATAAGCGTTTAACCTCGTATAGCCGCTATAAACTTTTTGATGCATTTTCAAAACGAAGTGATTGTAGCAATTTTTGGCGGAAAAACATGGGATAAAAGTAATGTTAAACGGAAGCTCATCTCCTCGTTTCTAAATCATTTTAAATCACATGTAAAGGTCATTTGTTATTGTATTTGCGGCATAGAATGAGACACGTGGTCGATCTACAGTTTAGTTATCTATCAGTATTGTTAAGCGCCGGCACGTTGTACCAGAATATCTGAAACTGTGCTCGTCTCTTCTCATCAACGTTGCTGAGTATGTATCAAAGTGTCTGCAGCTATTAAGAAAAAAACGACACGTGGACACGGTTGGCATATGATACCAGAGCCATGAAACTAGGCTTTTTGCAGTGAAGCTTTTTTGGCAT
>BOPP01000082.1:3349953-3379790 GCA_017312745.1 Gryllus bimaculatus
TTAAAAGAGAGAGAGATTAACTTTATGAGCTTAAGACAGCTTGTACAGTTCGTATGGAAAGCTACATTTCCAACGAACATTTAGTATTTATCATTTCGGCTGTACATATTTTCCGGCATATTTTGGTTTTACTTTTATTAAAAAATCTAATAACTTCATTTGGAACATTTGTAAATGCAGCTCACTGCGACTTTACACTTTCCACGTGAAATTAACTTTTTATTAAGCAAAACCTTTCTTTGATACTTAAGTAGTCTATTAGAATGAGATCAAGAGGTATGCCGAATTTCCTAGATGATTTACAACGCATATGTTTTAAATGTTGTGATATCACCTAGAAGGAATTAAAGGGAAAATTACTCTTTTAAACGCATTTTCTCACACAATCTTGTCAATGTTTATACACGTTTTCCAATGAATTACTAAAATTCTTTAATCATACTGTCACACTAATATGATTCAAATATTCACTTTTGTGTAATAAAAAATTGAATTTTCCAGTTTTATAAACATGTTATCTAAACAGATTTGCAAGAAGAAAAACGTGAATTATTTATCTGGCATATATTTAACATATCAAAGTGGGATTGGTGTGCAACGAAATCACTTTTTGATTTCATTTACTGATTTTGTTTTTCGTTTTTATTCTGTTATTAGCTGTACCAAAGCATTGTTGTGTAAATCATTCTTGTGGAAATTATGCTATTTTTGTGGTATTAAAGCAAGTTTTTAACGTAGATTTTCTAGTGGAATTTCTGACTCGATGTGGGAAGATTGGATGGAAGCGTGGAAAGCCTCTGACATTCCAGCATGCACCGCGCTCGGAGTCTTTTGGTACAAAGCAACGCAAACGCGTCACGCGAAAGCTTCTGAGATCAATAAAAATAGACAGCATGGACACGTGTCCGTAAATCGGTAGAAAATATTCAAGTGTATTAAGTAACTAGGAAACTCATTCACAAAATTTTAAAGCAAAATTCAAATTGTGTGGGTTTTAATTTGAGATGGAAGCTGGCTTCTGGAGTAATTGTTGAGATACAGCATTATTTGATCAGAAAGCAATTTGTTCTGCTGTTACTTCGCGTCACGTTTTACTTCCTTACCGTTCACCGTAGGCAAAAATGCAAAAGTAGGAACATTTTTTCTCGCCTAAAACGGATTCATTTATTCACAGGTATGCGTACCTGTGCTCAGAAGTATATCGCTAAATTGAGAAAGGTATTTTTCGGCTATCCGGATGGCAACTAAAGTTGTGTACGAGCGTAAATATTGACGCTACAAGAAACCTAGTGATTTGAAAGTGAATAGAACATATGTATTCAGAAGGGGCAGCAAAATAGTATCTAATTGGACAATATTTAGCGAATGGACGCTGCTTTGGCAGCGAATATATTTGCATATTTTTTATGATTAGTGATTATTATTAATTATTATTATTATTATTATTATTTATTATTATTATTATTATCCAGCTTATATCATTCCGTTAAGAGCGAAGAATGGAAGACTTTAAGAGCGAAAACGAGCTGCGAATTTTACTGGCAATTATTTACATATTAACAACAATCTAAAACAAACAAAATAGATCATATTGGTGCAATATTAGCATGAATGCAGAAATCAAAAGAAATTTAAAAAATATCATTCAATCTATAAGGCACGCAAATAAATCCTTATATTTTAGTCTTTTGGGTATTTGCATTTTCATTCTGCGGTGACCTCAACGTACTGAGACCTCAAATGTTCCGTCTTGCATGTTACGTCCACTTATCGAGAAAATATGAACCTGTGCCTATGACAGTTAGAAGAAACTAGAACAATTATCTAATTAACAGACTAAGACAGTTATGAACCGTTTTGGATGTAAGAATTAAAGAACATTTGTCTCTTTTCAGGTTACAGGAGTACCGCATGTGCCGTGGAAATCTTGTTGTAATTAGTTTACTTTTTGGAAACCGAAATGAACGTCTTTAGAGCTGCAAGCGAAGAGTGCGCATGCGTATCTGGCAATTACTTGGCGCGATGACGTGACGACGAAGGCCAGAGGGGGCGAACGGACGACGGCTGCCGCCGCCCTCTCCCTCTGCTTCACCCTCGCTTTCCCTCAATACACACACACATGAGCGAAGAGTCTCGGATAACGGTGCAACATACATAAAAGTTTTTGTCTTATTTTTTGCTACATTGAGGAAACTGTGCCAAAATGTAAAGTATATATTTGCTTCTTCTGCAGCGGAATTGTATTGAGGTTGTTACGCAGAACTTGGAAGTTCCTGCGTCTACAGTCTGGGATGGCAGAGACAGCATTGCTGTTGCCAGCTTCGCGTCGCTTGAGAGATCTCCTAGGGTTTGTTAGCACCGACGGTGGAGGATTTTTAGACAATGTCAGCTACGTAGCCAGATCGAATTGCAAATGTTGACAGAAGTATTCTAGCGCAGCTGCTGTGATGTTGTTTTCGAGGTTTCTCCAACCAATAACGCGGACTGGACGCGCACGTGATCTTTGCCCTCATTCTTGTACCATCTTCTCTCGCGCTTACTTCGCAATACACCAGACACACACAACAACACAAACACACACACAACACACAGTCAAGCATTATATCACTACGTACTCACAAGGGTGGGAACCAGACTAATAGCGCTTCATCTTGGCAAGAGCGGCAAGAAACCAAAATCTTTCTCTCGTACTTGAAATTCTATTGTAGCGTAGGACTTTTGACCACTTTCCTAAAAATGTTTACTATTATTGTTCATGATTAATTGTCATATTGCCCATCCGAAACACCCTCAAATATATTAACGTCGGGAATGAATAATGTTTACTCAAAGTTTAAAAAGTCTTAACCGTCTGGTGATATTGAGGACATGAATAAACTAATCATAGTAACTAACCCCTGCTCCATTTCATGACGTGAGTTCCAGGAACTGATGAAAAAATTCTTGAAAAACTATTGCTTCTCGCGAACTACTCTAAACGTCACCAGACGCTGTAACAATGTTCTCTTTTAAATCGGGTCGACAAGAAGCATTGGAATGAAGCTGTGAGTCGGAGGTTATTTCCCGTTGTCAGGTCGTCGAGCTTATCTTGCTCGGAAGAACACGAATACCACATAACTTCTTACAAGCACCGGCACATTTTCGAAACCATTAGAACCACTCGAGTCAATTACGTAGCGATGCAAGTCATTTTCGGTCACAAACAACATTCCGCCTTTACAGATGCGTATAATAGGCATGAACAAATTATTAAGATGATTAACTTGGGTGTTTTTCCTTTTCAGGCAAATTTGCGCTCTGCCGAGAAAAATAAGGAGTCCAAACAACAAGGGAAGGGGGCAGACTAGCGGTATTTGCGTAGCGATTTAGTGCCGCTGTCGATACAAACTGAAGGTGGATTTTTGAGAAGAGAACTTTACTTTTTCCTACTTTTGATCTTGTTTTTGCTCCAGGCCTTTTGTCTCGTTATTAGCTCTCACCATTCCGTATCTTGCTCTTTCGTCGCCTTTTGTGTCTCTTTCTGACACAATTTCTCTTTCGCCTTGCGGAGGATTCATTTATCCTTTGTCCTTTGAATTCTTCTCGCGGCCGTATCCATCGCCATGTCAGCCCTCGCCAATGTTCCGTCACCCTTTTTGCACTTCTTTGGACTCCGATGATTAGTAATATATAATGTTTATACATAGTTATTTGTTTATTATTCGTAATTACATTTCACTTATTAAACATGAGCCGATTTTGGTGATAATTCAATGGTCAGCAAGATTTGTTATAACTAATTTAAATCAATATATTCGCAGGAAACATTTACTAAGTCCATAAATGTTTACCACGTAAGTGACAACAAATTTTAATTTTCCGGAAGTAAAATAAGTTAATGAGCAAGCAAGTTATTTATTTAAAAAAACAGAAATTAATATTTTAATAATAATTATAGGATTTTATCACTTAGTTATTTTGCAAGAAATGTTTTCATAGTTAAATAACATCCGTCTTAAAAGATGTTTATGTTTGTAATACATTTATTTCGATTTTTCAGAATTATTTGAATGATTAGAAATTAGGTATTAACTCATTTTTCTTAGCATACAGCAATTTTTTAGTGAAAATTTAAAGGATGTTAATAGCAATTATATACTTAAATATGAGATTAATATTTCATGTGATTGGTAAACAATTGACTCAGGCTATAAACTGCATGACGAATATAATCCTGTCTAATTTTTCTCTCATTAATTTAGATCCTTTTCGTTAATTTCTTTCTTTACTGCTTTACATTTTTCATCTACCATTCTGTCACGAAAAGGGTCAGTGCTTTTATGTGACCCAAGACTCGAAATCCCCTCACTGAGAGGACCGATGATTATAATCTTAAATTAAAGTTTATGTTTTGTCATATCAACTGACGACAGTTTTTTTTTTAACATGTTTGACAAACGCATATAAAATTTATGGATATTAAAATCTTACGTAGAGTGGTTAATCTCTGAAGAGATTACCTTTAGGATAACTCGCGTGGCACTAAAAAGCGGTGCTCATACCGGGGGCGCAAAGACAACCTGGGCAGTAGAATCACGGAGGGCATTTTTATCAAAAACAAATTTAAAGCCCGCCCACCCAAAAAAATTAGAAATACGTTGGCTCCCAATTCAACAGAAATAAAGTATAGGTTATTTGAATTTTAGAAAGTAACAGTTTATCTGCTTTTGATTGAGAAAATCATTTTTGGTCCCAATTAGGTCGGAATCTGAGGAAAGTTGCTTCAGTGCTTCGTCTTGCTCGTACCCATCGTAACATCGGTGCGAAGCCGCGCGCATCTCGCGCGCACTCAGTTTACAGGCAGGGAACCGTTCGAGAGGCAGGTGGCGGCAGCGCGGCGGGCGCGAATCGCACTTCTTCGCATCGCCTCGCGGGCGAAGAGTTAGAAAGAGGCCACCCGCCCCACGTCCAACAACGCGCAGTACAAGAGCGGTTCTTGTTTCGGAGCTGATTCACACGTTTACGAAGACTGAGAGGGCGAGCTTCACAAAGAGATGCAACGCCTGGCGAGGGCAATAGACCGGGAAAAGAGAATGCTAAGGATTCAGAACAGAGATAACGAGCAGTGGGGGGTGAAGCAGAGCAGCAGGTGCTCGTCACGCAAAGGGAGCGATTGCACGATTTGAGAGGTAATGACAATGCGGATTTCTATTTAAAAATTGAAATTTAATGTTATTTCTCAATAAAGGGCAGCAAAATAACAGTGCTACAGAATGGCAAATAGACTTTCGGAATAAGTTTCTATTTCCTTTGCTCTTGGATAGCTTTCGAATTGCAAATTCTTGCAGATGCCATCTATGGCGGATTTTTTCCTAACTTTTTTGTTTGCCTAAGAAAACAATCGAATATTTACTTTAAGAATATTAAAGAAGAGTAAAACGTCGGTTATATATGGACTGTTCATTGGAAAATGTACAGCGGTTTTTTTAAGAAAATGGTGCTTAAGCCTCACTGTGATGCGAAATTTGAAGTTCTTTTTTCCACAGAAAATTATTGAAATTTTGAAAACGCTCATATGAGCAATTTCAGGCACTTACATTTCAAATGCAAAAGTGTTTACAAACGCTGGAAATGTGGCATATTAAAGACGTGAGAGTTATTTTAAAAAAAACAAAAGGGTAGGAAGTCAATATGAACTTTTATTTCATATTACACAGTACACTTAGCAATACTGTAGGTTAGTATGCAATAGGTTAAGTTCGTAGTATCGAAGTGGTCGTAGACACATCATAGTCTACTTGTGTACGGCACATAATAAAAAAATGAAGTGAGCAAGAAAAAAAGTTAAGACCCGTTTATTCCTGGCACAACAATTGTAGCTCGAACTAAGTAGCATGAAAATTATATTCATATTGAAAAGCTCCGAAGTTGGAGTTCGTTCAGGATCAATTGGGGAATATCAATTTTGGAGAAATCGGTTTCAACAGTTTGGGGGCGTAGCGGTTGATCACAGAATAGACGGAAGGACAGACGTTATGTCGTCATCTATTTTTCGGAGCAAAAACATGGGATTCTGGCCATACACGAGTTAAAGAAAATAATTTATCATGTAGTATATGGTTACAGGATTTATTCCTTTTAATATAGTATAGGTAAGGATTTATCACTTTTTTCATTAGCTAGGCACGTAATAAAGGTTTTTCCGCCGAAAATTCGCCGGTTTTCCTGGCGCACAGTTTCCACACATTCTGGTGCTGATGACCTGCTAGAAAGTAACAATGGGTGTTTCTGGCAATAAATCTTTTCTAGCCGTCTTTAGGATGTGATATGGCTATTAGGGCGCAAAGACGTATGGTGGACGAGTGATGAGGTGAAGAAAGAAACTAAATAGAATTCGTTTGTCCATTCAACAGAAAAAACTTATGGCATTAATTTGAAATAAGAAGTAAATGTAATATTGTTTTTATGATTGAAAAAAAGTTTCGGGGCCAAGAAGTTGGTGAGATCAATTGAGACCGGGCGCGTGAGCTTTAATGATTGTCTACGAGAGGGTTGGGTGGTGAGCTGTGGGAGCGCTGGATGGTGGGTGGGTAAAACCGGGATGGATGAGCGGCCGCCAGAGGGAATAGTGGTCCTAGATGGGTCAGAGATTCGTGAGCGAATTGACGATGGTGAAGGCAGTGGGTTGACTAGACGGATCCAGGTGGTAGGGCTCCGGATGGTGATCAGGTGGGACAGGTTGGTGAGCGGACGCAGAGTGGGGATGGTGCAGGCCCCGGGAGTTATGGGGGGTTGAGGTGGTGAGTCGTCGAAGGTGGCGAAGAAAGGATGAGCGCCGAGCGTGTGTGAAGGGAGTGTGCGGGGCAGAAGGAGCGCGTGAAGCGGCCGGGAGATGAGGGTGATGCGCGGGTGAGCGAAGTGGTTTCGGCAGGTGACGGGATGAGGTGAGAAGGGTTACTTTCGTCTGGTTGGGCAGGTTATAGGTTGCAGGGCAGAGTAGCGAGCGCCTGGTGATGGCGATGGGAACGCTGGAGGGTGAGTTGCGGTGAGAGGCTGTGTGCGCGTTGGCGAGGGGTACCAGCATCGGCGCGGTCGTGGCGGCGGCGGGCAGCGACGGCAACGTGCAGTGTTGGTGGGAGTGCCTGCGGCGCGGGCGGCAAGCCGCTGGGCGTGTGCGTCGAACTTCCATGTTGGCTCCTGCTGCGGCTGAGCGCCGAGGACGACTCCGACGGAGGACGACGACGAGGGACGAGGAGCGGCGCGGAGCCCGAGGACACGCTGTCGAAGACACTGAAGAAAAGCTGCTCCGGCGCTTTCGCGGCCCGGCGGCGGCCTCGCGTAGAGATGCACGGGTGAGTACACAGGCGTTTTTACAAACTGCGGCTGAGCAAACTTTAGAAGCGCCAGCCGATCTCCTTAAGATAGTCTTCAAGTCGGTCCGAGATCTTCAAGAATTACAGAGCAATTATGGAAAAGATTGGCAATGTGTGGATAGGTTGCATTTGAAATTTTTTCCAAAAATTCCGCTGAAATGGGCATTTTTCCATCGAAATTAATTCTGTATTTCTTGTCAATTTTTGCTACAACCCTCAAGGACCATCATTGGAATGGACAGGGTGATCTTTAATTTGATCTCCCATCATTAAAGATGCGGGGGATTTGTTAGAGTTGGCGTTAGAACCACGAAGACGAGCTGTTAGGGCTGAAGTGGAGTGAGTTCGAATCTTTTTTTGAACAGACGAGCCGGAAGCTAATCGAGCTACGCTACGGTTTACATCTGATTGTAACATCATTTTAAGATACATCCCCATTCTTATAATATAACAATGTCTCTGTATTTAAATAAAATATTATCTGAATCTGCGATTTCTGGACTCCGGTAGGCCAGTTTTCTCTCACACCCATTAGGATATAGTGACATTGGATAGCCATAAAGGGTAATGAATGTAAACTTAGGCAGTAAAAAATTTACACGTAAAAACAGCATTCAATGAGACCTTATCTTCGAATGTACGTTTCGCTGAGACCAAAATAATTCCAACGTATTGAAAATTGTATCGATTTGTTTTAACCGGTATGGAAGATTTTCGACATTGTTTTCAAGCTTTTTGTTCGACCTTTCCTAAAATTTGTCTCTATTTTGAGGTTAGCTGTTGTAGTTAGTGCTCGCATTTCCTATGTTTTTTATAAACACGGATTTTTCTTACACAAATTCACGAGTATTCGTCGAACATAATTATTTAATTCACCATGTTAAGTTAAAGTCAGAGAAAAAATAGCCAAATTCATACTTTGAATTACTACTTCGCATTAAACGTTTCGCTAACTTAGTTAAATACGTAAAAATAATGAAATGACATAACCAGAACTACTGAGATTCAAATGAGAATCCACTTCATTGATTATGCGCGGATTTTGTCTTGTGCGCATTTGTTACTTTCATGCTTCTCTCTGATGGTTTTTAGTAGAACTCGATATAATGAAATGTAGAGCTAGGTGCTTTTGAACTCTTAAGTTTAACGTCTTGGTTTCATCAGCGGGTTGTCAGTGGTCTCGCTTATAAACCCATTTTTTAGGTTTTGGCAGCACGTTAAGTTTTTGCGGTTAAAAGTTCGCATAGTGAATGAGGCCCAACCGCGGTGGCTCGAAGGTGACCGTCGCGCTGCTCTCTCCCTCGTGTGACCGATTGGACAGGGATTTTCTTGAATGGGGTCTCGAGTTTTGTTTGCTTTTTCCTTTTATAGAAGATAGTCAGCTCACAGTAAATGCTCATTCATAATGAACTATTGAACGTAAAACGAGTTTTTGATTCGATGTAACCGGTTCACATTGGTGAACGTTCAATGTTAACATTAAGAAACAACATATGGCGTAACGTGAAATTTACGATCTTCACATTTCAGTTCAGGTTAAGTGAAAACGAAGCAAACAGCTGTCGAGTACCGCAGAAAGAATAAAATAACTGTATCCACTTCATTAGAGAGAAAGTAAGGTTGCGCAGTTTGTGCGATCATTAATTGCCATTCAGTATACAATTGCTTATGCAAAGCTCAATAAATTTTCGTGGAAACCTTTTTCATGGTATAAAAAAAATAATCAACCCAATGATTTATTAATTTTTTAATACACCTGAAGGCCTCTTATTTTCTTCTGTATTTGAAGAATAAGAAATTCGCTCTGATTGCGTAAAGAAATTTATGATCCAATATTTATTGTATCGACTTCGATGAGTGGTTGTACTATACGTTTACGTCGGGGATCGTTGTGATTGTAGCAGCCAAGTTTACGTTGACTTTGAGTAGGTAGAGTGTTAGGTACTTGGTATTACGAATGCGCCTTAAACAAGTGCTCTATAGTGACACGAGATGTTAATAGTTGTATTCATGCTTGGAAAATTGGCTATGTATTATTTGGTTTTTGCAAGCTGCTTCTGGCGGGCGTCCCGCAATAGCAGCAAACGGGGGCAGCACCCGCGGCCTATAGATAGAGGTGACGTCCGGCGCTAACGCGCGCGGGCGGCCGCTTGTGTCCCGCGCCTCCGGTGCCGGGGGCGGGGGTGGCCTTGGCGGTAGCTCGGGCAGAACGTCTTCGTCACGCGGGCGTGCGCCGGTCGCCCGCGGCCCGTCGCCGCCTCCGCGCCGGCCGCCGCAGCAGCGCACACACTCGCCTGCTAGTCGGCCAGGCCCCGCCACGGCCGTACTGACGAGGCAGCGCCCACGCCGGCCCAGAACCGCCGCCCTGTCGCAATCCCCCCCGAAAACACAATCCATACCGACCGAAACCCGTCCAGACACCACACGAACACAACATAACTACCACCACGGCATACGCGCGTCGACGACCAGTCACGACGACGACGACAACGGAGCGAGGAGCACAGCAGCAGTAGCGCCACGAGCGGGGCGCCGGGCCGGGGCGGCGGCGGAGGCGGCGGACGCACCCACATGGCTGCGGGGGTGCTGCCCGCCGTGTGCTGGTGATGCGGCGCCGCAGAAGAGCTGCAAAACCAACAACATTGGATATACATAGCAATATTCCAAGCGATGAGATACAATGTATAGAACTATTACATCTCGTGTCAAATAGAGCACTTGTTTAAGGGCTATTCGTAATGACAGAGAACTTACACGTACTACTTTCAACGTAAACTTGGGCGTACAATTCACAACGATCCCCGACGTAAACGTATATACAACCACTCATCGATATCGATACGATAAATATTGGGCTCATAATTTCTTTACGCAATCGAGCGAATTTCTTTATTCTTCAAATGACATTGAAGAAAATGAAGGCCTTCAGTGTATAAAAAATAATAAATCATTGGTTGATTATTTTTTTTTATACCATGAAGGTCACGAATAATTTTATTGAGCGTTTCACAACCAATTGTGATACTGAATGGCAATTAATGATCGCACAAACTGCGAACCTTACTTTCTCTCTAATGAAGTGGATACAAGTTATTTTATTCTTTCTCCGGTACTCGACAGTGTGTTGTTCTAGTTCACGTTAACCTGAACGTGAAAACGTGAAGATTGTTCACGGTTACGGCATATGTTTGTGTTCTTAGTGTTACATTGACGGTCACCAATGTGAACGGTTACATCGAATCAAAAACGTTTACGTTCATAGTTCATTATGAATGAGCATTTACTGTGAGCTGACTATCTCTATAAAGGAAAAAGCAAACAACCTCGGAGACCCATTCAACAAAATCCCTGTCCCAATCGGTTCACAGCGAGGGAGAGAGCAGGCGAGCGGGCACCTTCGAGCCACCGCGGTTGGGCCTCATTCACTATGCGAACTTTAACGCAAACGTAACGTTGCTGCAAAACCTAAAAATGGGTTTATTAAGCGAGACCACTGACAACGCCCTGATGAAACCATAGACGTTAACTTAAGAGTTCAAAAGCACCTAGCTCTTACATTCAGTTTATATCGGAGTTCTACTAAAAACCAATCAGAGAGAAGCATGAAAGTAACAAATGCACAACAAAATCCGCGAGAAGTCAATGAAAGGTGGATTTCATGTTGAATTCAGGTAGTTTTGGGTTATGTCATTTCATTATTTTTACGTATTGAACTAGTTAGCGAACGGTTTTAATGCGAGTAGTGAATTCAAAGGATGAATTTGGGCTATTTTTCTCGTGACTTTAACTTGACATGGTGAATAAAATAATTATGTTCGACGAATTACTCGTGAATTTGGTGTAAGAGAATCCGTGTTTATAAAACATAGGAAATGCGAGCACTAATACAACAGCTAACCTCATATATAGAGACAAATTGTTAGGAAAGTCGAACAAAAAGCTTGAAACAATGTCGGAAAGATCTTTCCATCACGGTAGAAACAAATCGATACAATTTTCAATACGTTGAATTATGTTTGGTTCAGGCGAAACGTACATTCGAAGATAAGGTCGTCATTGTGAATGCTTGTTTTTACGTGTAAATTTTACTGCTAAGTTTACATCATTACCTTATGGGCTATTCAATGTCACTAATATCCGAATGGGTGTGAGGAAAGACTGGCCTACCGGAGTCCAGAAATCTGCAGATTTCAGAGTAATATTTTTTTATTTAAATACAGAACATTGTTATATTAAGAATGGGTGATGTATTCTTTAAAATGATGTTACATCAGATGTAAGACCGTAGCGTAGGTCATGCTCCGGCGTTCGTTCTGTTTCAAGAAATAAGATTCGAAGCTCACTCCACTGTTCAGCCCTAACAGCTCGTCTTCGTGGTTCTAACGCCAACTCTAACAATCCCCCGCGATCTTTAGATGGGGAGATCAATTAGATCACCCTGTCATTTCCAATGATGGTCCTTGAGGGTTGTAGCAAAAATTGACAAGAAATACAGAATTAATTTATCGGAGTTGGAAAATGCCATTTCAGGCGGATTTTGGAAAGATGTTCAAGTGCAAACCTTTTCCACACATTGCAATCTTTTCATATTTGCTCTGTAGATTCTGAAGATCTCGACCGACTTGAAGACTATCTTAAGTAGATCGGCTGGGGCGCTTCTAAAGTTTTGCTCAGCCGCAGTTTGTAAACGCCTGTGGTACTCACCCGTGCATTGCTACGGCGAGGGCCGGGGCCGGGGCGAGGGGCCGGAGCAGCTCGTCGGTGTCTTCGACAGCGTTGTCCTCGGGCTCCGCGCCGTCCTCGTCCTCGTCGTCGTCCTCGTCGGAGTCGTCCTCGGGCGCGTCGCCGCAGCAGGAGCCGAACATGAAGTGGTCGACGCACACGCCCAGCGGCTTGCCGCCCGCGCGCAGGCACTCCCACACGAACATGCAGGTGCCGTCGCTGCCCGCCGCCGCGCACGGCCGCGGCCGGATGTGGTACCCTGCGCACGCGCACACAGCCGCTCACCGCAAGCTCACCCTCCAGCGTTCCATCTGGCCATCATCAGGCGCTCGCTACTCTGCCCTGCAACCTATACTTGCCCACCAACCGGAAGTAACCCTCTCACCTCATCCCGCTCACCTCCCGAATCCACCTGGCCGAATCCACTTCGGTCACCGCGCAGTTCACCTGCTCATCTCCCGGCGCTCACCGCTCGTTCTCCCCCGCGACACTCCTTCACACCTCTCGACGCTCACCTTGTCGGCCACCTTCTGACGCTCACCACCTCACCTGGCCACTAACTCCCGGGGCTGACCATCCGGACACTCTGGGCGCTCACCACCTGGTCCCACCTGATCACCATCCGGAGCCTACCACCTGGATCCATTTAGTCACCCACTTGCCTTCACCATCTCATTCGCTCACGATCTTGACCCAACTAGGGACCACTTATTCCCTCTGGGGCCGCTCTCCACCCGGTTTTACCCGACCACCATCCAGCGCTCGCCACAGCTCACCACCCAACCTCTCGTAGACATCATTAGCTCACGGCCCGGTCTCAATTGATCTCACCAGACTTCGTTGGGCCCCGAATTTTTTTCAATCAAAAACAATATACGATTTACTTCTTATTCAAATTAATGCTATAAGTTTTTTCTGTTGAATGGACAAACGAATTCTATTTAGTTTCTTTCGTCACTCATCACTCGGTCCACCATCCGGTCTTTTGCGGCCCTAATAGCCAGATCACATCCTAAAGACCGGCTTCAGAAAATATTTATGCAGAACACCATTTTTACTTTCTAGCAGTTCATAGCACCAGAATGTGTTGGAACTGTGCGCCGGAAAACGGCGAATTTTCGGCGGAAAAACTCTTTATTGACGTGCCCTAGTAATGAAAAGTGGATAAATCCTGTACCTATACTATATTAAAAGTGGATAAATCCTGTACCTATACTACATGATAAATTATTTCCTTTAACTCGTGGTATAGCCAGAATCCATGTTTTGTGGGTCCGAAAAATAGATTGACGACATAACGTCTGTCCTTCCGTCTATCTGTGATCAACGCTAGCGCCCAAACGGTTGAACCGATTTTCTCCAAAATTGATATTCCCCAATTGATCTGAACGAACTCCAGACTTCGGGAGTTTCAAATGAATATTAATTTTCATGGGTACTTTAGTCGAGCTACAATTGTTGTGAGGGATGAACGGGTCTGTACCTTTTTTTCTTGCTCACTCATTTTTTTATTATGTGCGTACGACAATGTGAGACTATGATGTGTCTACGACACTGCGATACTACGATACTAACCTATGATACTAACCTACAGGTAGTGCTAAGTGTACTGTTTAATATGAAATAAAGTTCATATTGATGTACCCTTTTGTTTTTTTAAAAATAACTCTCACGTCTTTATTATGCACATTTCCAGCGATTTGTAAACACTTTTGCATTTGTAAATGGAAGTGCTTGAAATTTCTTCATATGACGTTTTTCGAAAATTCAATAATTTTCTGTGAAAAGAACTTCAAATTTCGCATTCACAGTGAGGCTTAAGCACCATTTTCTTAAAAAAACCGCTGTACATTTTCCAATGAACAGTTCCATATATAACGAGGTTTTACTCTTCTTTAATATTCTTAAAGTAATATTTCGATTGTTTTCTTAGGCAAACAAAAAAGTTAGGGAAAAAATCCGCCGATAGATGGCATCTGGCAAGAGATTGTGGCAAGTTCGAAGAGCTATCCAAGAGCAAAGGAAATAGAAAACTTATTCCGGAAAGTCTATGCCATTCTGTAGCTACTGGTTGTATTTTGCTGCCCTTTATTTTGAGAATAACATTAAATTTCAATTTTTAAATAGAAATCCGCATTGTCATTACCTCTCAGATCGTGCAATCGCTCCCTTGTGCGTGACGAGCACCTGCTGCTCTGCTTCACCCCACTGCTCGTTATCTGCTGTTCTGAATCCTTAGCATCTCTTTCCGGTCTGATTGTGGGCCCTCGCCAGGCGTTGCATCTCGTTTGTGAAGCTCGCCCTCTCAGTCTTTCGTAAACGTGTGAATCAGCTCACGAAACAAGAACCGCTACTTGTCTGGCGTTGTTGGAGGTGGGGGGGGGGTGCTCATTCTAATCTTCGCCCGGCGATGGCGATGGCGAAGGCGAAGTGCGATTCGCGCCGCCGCGCTGCGCCACCTGCTCTGCGAACGGGTCGCCGTGCCTGTAAACTGAGTGCGCGGCGAGATGCGGGCGGCTTCGCACCTATGGTTACGATGGGTACGAGCAAGACGAAAGGCAGCTGAAGCAACTTTCCTCAGATTCCGACGTAATTGGGACCCAAAAATGATTTTTTCAATCAAAACAGATAAACTATTTACTTCTTATTCAAATTAACGCTATACGTTATTTCTGTTGAATGGAGCAACGTATTCTATTTTTTTGGGGGTGGGGGGCTTAAATTTGTTTTGAATAAAATGGCCCTCCGTGGATCTACTGCCCCAGGTGTCTTTGCGCGCCCCCTGGGTATGAGCACCGCTTTTTAGTGCCACGCGAGTATCTCTAAAGGTATCTCTTTCAGAGATTAACCACTCTACGTAAGATTTTAGATATTGCCATAAGATTTTATATGCGTTTGTCAACATTTAAAAAAAAACTTTCGTCAGTGATAGTGACAAAACATTGCCTGTTAATTTTAAATTATAATGAGTCGTCTCTCAGTGAGGTGGATTTTCGGAGTCTTGGGTCGAGCTATGAAAGCACTGACCCTTTTCGTGACGAATGGTAGATGAAAATGTTAAAGGTAAAGAAAGAAATTAACGAAAAGGATCTAAATTAATGAGAGAAAATTAGTACAGATTATATTCTGTCATGCAGTTTATATGCTGAGTCAATTGTTTACCAATGGCACATGAAATATGTTAAGTCTCATATTTTAAGTATATAATGTGCTTAACATCCTTTAAATTTTCACTAAAAATTGGCTGTATGTAAGAAAAATGAGTTAATTACTAATTTCTAATTCATTCAAAAAATCTGAATAAGATCGAAATAAATGTATTACAAACATAAAGATATTTTAAGACGGATGTTATTTAACTATGAAAACATTTTTTTCTTGCAAAATAACTAAGTGAATAAATTCTATAGATTATTATTAAAATATAATTTCTGTTTTTTTAATAGAGTAACTTGCTGCTCATTAACTTATTTTAACTTCGGAAAATTAATAATTTTGTGTGTCACTTACGTGGTAAACATTATGGACTTAGTAAATGTTTCCTGCGAATATATTGATGTAAATTAGTTATTAACAAATCTTGGCTGCAGCATTGTGGAATTATCACCAATAATCTGGCTCATGTGTTAATGAAGTGAAAGGTAATTACGAATAATAAACAAAAACTATGTATAACATTATATGGTTACGTAATCATCGGAGTCCAAAGAAGTGCAAAGGGTGACGGACATTGGCGAGGGCTGACAGGCGATGGATACGGCGCGGAGAAGAAGGTCAAAGGACAAAGGATAATGGATGCCTGGCGAAGGGCGAAAGAGAAATGTGTTCAGAAGGAGACACAAAAGGCGACGAAGAGCAAGGGATGACGGAATGGTGAGAGCTAATAACGAGGACAAAAGGGCCTGGAGCAAAGAACAAGATCAAAAGTAGGAAAAGTAAAGGGTTCTTCGTTCTTCAAAAGATCCACCTTCAGTTTGTATCGACAGCGGCAACTGAATCGTACGCAAATACCGCTAGTCTCCCGCTTCGCCTGGGGTTGTTGACTCCTTATTTTTCTCGGGCAGAGCGCATAATTGCCTTGAAAAGGAAAAACACCGAAGTTAAAACATCTTTAATAATTGTTCATGCCTATATGACGCATCTGGTAAAGGAATGTGTTTTGTGACCGAAATGACTTGCATCTGTACGGTAATTGCTCGAGTGGTTCCGAATGGTTCGAAAAATGTGGCCGGTGCTTGTAGGAGAGAGTATGTGGTGATTCGTGTCTTCCGAGAAGAAAGCTCGACGACCTGACAACGGGAAAACCTCCGACTCACAGCTTCATTCCAATGGCTTTCTTGGTCGTTACCCGATTTAAAGAGAACATGTGTTTACAGCGTCGTGTGAGGTTTAGAGTAGTTTCGCGAGAAGCAATAGTTTTTCAATGAATTTTTTCATCAGTTCCTGGAACTTCACGTCATGTAAATGGAGCAGGGGTGTAGTTACTATGATTAGTTTATTCATGTCCTCAATATCACCAGACGGTTTAAGACTTTTAAACTTTGAGTAAACATTATTCATTCCCGACGTTAATATTTTGAGGGTGTTTTTGCCGGGATGGGCAATGATGACAATTAATCATGAAAATAATAGTAACATTTTAGGAAAGTGGTTCAAAGTCCTACGCTGACAATAGAATTTCAGTACGAGGAGGAAAGATTTTGTGTTTTTGGCTCTTGCAAGATGAAGCGCTAGTCTGGTTTCCCGACCTCTGTGGTAGGTAGTGGATATAAGTGTGTGTGTGTGTGTATTGGAAGTAAGGGGAGAGAATGGTACAAGGATGAGGGGCGAAAGATGGTGCGCGGTCAGTCCGGTATTGGTTGGAGAAACCTCGGGAAACGAACGATCGCAGCAGCTGGCCGCTAGAATAATCTGTCAGACAGTTTGCAATTCGATCTGGCTACGTAGCTGCATTGTCTAAAATCCTCCACCGTCGGGGCTCAAACCCTAGGAGGATCTCTCAGCGACGCTGAAGTGGCAACAGCAATGCTGTCTCAGCCATCCCAGACTGTAGACGCGAGGAACTTCCAAGTTTGCGTACACCTCAATACAATTCCACACGCAGTTTCGTGCAGGAAGAAGCAAATATATACTTTACATTTTGGGCACAGTTTCCTCAATGTAGCAAAATAAGACAAAACGTTTTATGTATGTTGCACCGTTATCCGAGGATTCTTTCGCTAATGTGTGTGTGCGTGTGTGTGTATGTGAGGGAAGGGGGCGAGGTGAAGGCAGAGGGAGGGGGAGGGCGGGGCAGGCCGTGCGTCCGTTCGCCCTGGCTGGCGCTTCGTCGTCACGTCATCTGCGCCAAGTAATTGCGCATATGACGCATGCGCACTCTTCGCTTGGCAGCTGCTAAGACGTTCATTTTCGGTTGCGCAAGAAAGTAAACTAATTACACAAGGATTTCACGGCTACATGGGCGGTACTCCTGTAACCTGAAGAGACAAATTGTTCTTTATTCTTTACATGCCAGAAACGTGTTTTGCCATAACTGTCTTAATCGTGTTAATTATATAATTGTTCTAGGTTTCTTCTAACTGTCATAGGCACGGTTCATATTTTCTCGAGAAGTGGACGTAAATGATGACAAACATTTGAGGTCTCAGAACGTGAGGTCACGCAGAATGAGAAATGCAAATACAAAAGACTAAAATATTGAAGGATTTATTTGCGGTGCCTTATGGATTGTAATGATATTTTAAATTTTCTTTTGTATTTTCTGCATTCATGCTAATATTGCACCAATATGATCTATGTTTTGTTTTGTTTTTATGATTGATGTTAATATGTAATAATTGCCAGTAAAACATGAGGTCTTCGCTCTTAACGGAATGTATAGCTGGATAATAATAATAATAATAATAATAATAATAATAATAATCATAATCATAATAATAATATGCAAATATATTCGTGCCAAGCATGCGTCCATGTCGCGAAATATGGTCATTTAGATACTATTTGCGGCCCCTTCTGAATGACATATTGTTCTATCACTTTCAAATCACTAGGTCTTCTTGTAGCGTCAATATTTACGCTCGTACACAACTTAAGTTGCCATCCGGATAGCCGAAAAAATACTTTCTCAATTTAGCGATAGAGCTTCTGAGCACAGACGCATCCTTGTGGAGATAAGATGAATCCGTTTTAGGCGAGAAAAATGTTTCCTACTTTTGCAGTTTTTGCCTACGGTGAAGGTAAGGAAGTAAACGGTGACGCGAAGTAACAGAGAACAAATTTGCTTTTCTGTGCAATAATGCTGTATCTCACAATTACTGCCAGAAGGCAGTTCCATCGTCAAATAAAACCACACAATTTGAATTTTTGCTTTAAAATTGTGAATGAGTTTCCTAGTTACTTAATACATTGAATATTGTTCTACCGATTTACGACACTGTCCATTGCTGTCTATGTTTTATTGGATCTCAGAATGCTTTCGCGTGACGCGTGCGTTGGTGTACCAAAAGACGTCGAGCGGGTTGCATTGCTGGAGATGTCAGGGGTTTCCCGCTTTGCATCCAAATCTTCCCACATCGAGTCAGAAGATTGCACTAGGAAATCTACGTTAAAACTTGCGTTAATACCACAAAAATAGCTTATTGTTCACAAGAAGTTATTTACACACAATGTTTGTGTACACGTAATAACAGAGGATAAAAAACGAAAAACAAAATCAGTAAATTGAAATCAAAGTGAGTTTTCGTTTGCACACCAATCCCACTTTGTATGTTAAATATATGGCCAGATAAATAATTCACGGTTGTTTCTTTGCAAATTGACTGTTTAGGATAAATGTTTTATAAAACTGGAAAATTCAATTTTTTATTTACAACAATTAAGTGAATATTTGAATGCGATATTAGTGACAGTATGATTAAAGAATTTTTAGTAATTCATTGGAAAACGTTTGTATAAACATTGACAAGGGTTGTGTTGAGAAAATGCGTTTAAAAGAGTAATTTTCCCTTTAATTTCCTTTCTAGGTGATATCACAAGCATTTAAAACATTATGGCGTTGTAAATCATGCTAGGAAAGTTCTGCATACCTCTTGATCTCGATTTCTAATTAGACTACTTAAGTATCAAAGAAAAGGTTTTGCTTTAATAAAAGTTAATTTCACGTGCATTTAACAATGTTCCAGAATGAGAGTTTATTAGTTTTTTAATAGAAAGTAAAACCAAAATATGCCGAAAATATTACAGCCGAAATGAAAATACTAATATTTTCTGTTGGAAATTAGCTTTCCATACAACTGTTAAGCTGTCTTTAAGGCTCATAGTTATAATGCGCTGAATAATAACATGGTAAAAATGTTAGAAACTGTCAGAAAATAATATAACATATAACACTTCAAGAAGGGAGCAAAAGACCATTGAAAACGAAGGTCTTAATTTATAAAAAACTGTGGAATGTTTGCTGACAATGGATGTTTAGATTCTGATTTGCTCTATTGCAATGCTGTTATGTTCGTAAGAAATCGAGGTCAACGGAGAAGCTACATATCAAAAAATATTTTATTCATATGTCATAGTGTACAAGTAGGTACAAGTACATTATTCTATTATACATCAATATCAAATCAGTTTGCAAATAATTACAGAACCTAATTAAGGTATTAGTTCCACCAATTTACCCTAAGCAAAGTATAATAATTATATAAAGTACTTAGGACTACGTAACTTCCTTGAACATACCATGCTTCAACAGTTTATTTTTTCATCTGTGTTTCAATTTTAATGCAGGTGTCAATTAGATCTATATTTTTTGAACGAGTAATATTTCGGCAGCGATGTTTTCAATATTTGCCTAAGATGTTAGGAAGCTTTAGTGGCCTAAGCGAATTATATAGATATTAATCGTTTTATTACAATGAAAGCGGCGGAGCAAAGATCGATCCTGATAGAGGGGGAAGGTCTTTCGCGGTGACCTGCAACTTTCGGAGCTCGCATGACTCGAGCGCATTGTGTGGGTTGGCGCGCCTTCAATAAACCTGCTCACCTGCGGACTCCGCCTTCCGGCTTGCGATTGTTATTTATGTGTCATAAGCGCAGATTTATTTAACGACCTTCGCGGAGGTCGCCTGCTGAACTTGTTGTTCGCGCAGTCCCCGGAGGAGGGGGAAGAGGAAGGGCAAAAAGCGGCGGAGGCTGTCCATCCGTTGTTCGTCTTCTCAAGTGCAAACCCAGCTGAGCTCAGGGACGGCGGGAGGCGTGTGGTGAATAAGGAGCTTTCCATACATGAAATAATTTTGAGTTTACACACCTGTGAATTTCTTGTGTTGAATTATATTTTTTATTCACTTTGGTTATTTTTAGTCAGTTATTTGGTAACGGATTTGATGTTGATGTATAAGAGTATAATGTACCCACTTGTATTTACGAAGCTGAAATGAGATTAATACTAAGTATTATTATAATGCAACTTTTCTAATAATTCATGAGATATCAAGTATTTGAATATCAGAGTATCACTTTTGGAGGATCAATAGTCAATCGTAAATGCTAATTTGTATATTGGGATTTTTACAAAATTGATGAAACGTACGATATGTGTGTAGTTACATTTTTATTACCATACTTAATTGGAAATTAAATTCTGCCAGACAGTCTCGTTTGATTAATCTCCAAACACATATTGTAATAAGATGTTTTAAGAAACTTATTTCGTAAATAACTACAACTCACTTGTACATTTATTTCGCAATGTTTATTCATTTTTATTGATAAACAATTTCCAAACTAAAAATTGTTTCATTAGCTTTCGCACCTTTCTAGTTGACGTAATGTTATGCCTCCTTTATATATCGTTGCGTCTCATTTGATGTCCGGGGTTTGTACTCAGACTGAGTAAATATTACGGATTATTATAAAATTTGTGTATGTGCGACTGGGAAGCGATGGATCTGAAATAACAAAGAGCTGTGCGCTTTTGAGATTTTTACACAACAATGTTAATTTAGAGCAAGACATACTTTATTATAATGAATACAATTTTTTAAAAGAAAGTCCGTGTATATTTAATTACAAGTGTTTATACAATATAATCACCTTTTACTGGTGTTTTATTTTTCATTTTCAAGACTTTTTCCTGTTCATGAATTTTCCTTTCTTTGACTTCGCCCCTCAGCATATCACGCCCCGCTCGGCGCACCGGTTTTTTCGCTGAGCTGACATGCGGAAGACGAGTCGCGGCTTCAGACTAGGTTCTCCCGGCAGCCTTTGATACAGTTCAAGAACTACTAATGGCTTGCTTCATCCTCGAATATTAATTTTTAACGCCTGTCTCGTTTTAAAATCGTAACATTTAATGGTCCGAATTTGTAATAAATCGTCGTGATTATTTTATTTATTCCTATATTATCATTATTTTGTAAATGAAATATGACTCTGTGTACATGAGAAGAGGCTGCTCAATATGTTAGAGTAGCTCTTTTACGGCGGATTTACTGAGAGGCATTTCGTTTGGAAGTAATCAGGAAAATCCCGCTGGTCAGGAAAATCCCGCTGGCCAACAAATTCGAACCTGACGAGAACCGCAAACACTTATTAATAACAAACCCTACAAGCAAATGTCCGTCACTCGCTGGGCATTGTTCGCGCTATTTCCCAGTCATTGTCACTCCCGAATGTCACGTTACTGTTGCTCGCTGTTACTAGCACTTAAATTACATATAAAAACAGAAGGTTGCATAATATAAATCATATAATATATTTCTGGGTGATATCGAGTGTGCCGATACGTTCAAAAGACATAATTATCTATAAAACACCTCCGCTCCGACAAAAGCAACCGCGACGTTTTACCAGTACAGCCATTAGTCTTAGGCGCTCATTTGCGCACTTAAGGTCTATTGATTTTATTTTATTTTCCTGTGACTGCAATGTAGATCGTTCAGGGCTCTAGCAAAATTGGAATGGAACGAGGAAATCTTTCACTGAGCCTACTCTTGATTTACTTCTAACCGGTTATAGCACTTAAGAAAGATGCTTTCTTGAAGAAGCTGTAGGAGTAGCTAAACAAGATAATTGGCTGAATTTGCTGAGGAGCAATGCAAAAAATGTCTACCATCGTTCAATTTATGGAGTTGCCCAAAGAACTTAAAACTGGTGAGAAACTGTGTTTTAAATTTTGGTAGCATACGAGTGGTTCCAAAAGCCATTTTACTTTCTGTTACTAGTACTTACACAACCCTTATTTGTTTAGAGTGTCGGGAATAGTGTTCGATCTTTCAAAAAATGAATGGATATGGAAACATGTAGAAGTCTGAGGAATAAGTCAGTGCGAGAAGTAAATTAGGAATCTATGAATAAGGTGGAAACGTATTTTTATTCAAATGTAACTGCAAATGATCTTAATACAAAATTCTTCAAAATAACTTTGAAATTTACATTGCATTGACTTGAGGTTGCTATATCAATTAGTATCTCTTGAAATATATTAAATATGTTCTTTCTTATTTGCCTAAAAATATTAAATGGTAAGTACACTCTAATTCATAATTTGTCATAACGAAGTTTGGTGTGGCTGTAGAATTTCATGAAAAATGATATTGCTGCAGTCGCTAGGTTATCCTAAAAACACAATTATGGCCGAATCAAACTGTTTTTATGTTTATAAAAAATATTTCTAAATATTTTTAGCAGCAGCGTATCCGCTCTCCGGCAATTACATTCAGTAACATGGAATAAAAATTGCTAATAAAGTGAAAATTAGAATTTATAAAGCAATTGTGCAAAGCATATCACTGTACGGTGCTGAGTTGAGGGAGATCTGAAAATTGGGACAGAATTGAAGGCTATGGAAATGGAGTTTTGGAGACGCAGCCGTAATGTAACATTAATGGAAAGGATCAGAATTGAAAATTTAATTCAACAAATAAGAGTCATTTTCGATGTAGTGGATACAATAGAAGAGAGACGGTTATAATGGTACGAGCATCTTCGAAGAATGCCGGAGGAAAGATGTCCATTAAAAACCTGGAGGTGGTAGTTGCCAACGCACAGAAAGGGAGGCAGGCCAAGACGTACATGGTCTGATAGTGTGCGACAGACATAGAGAGACCGTCGCATCAAAGATGATGATTGGCAAGATAGAAGAAGATGGCATGGTGTAGTTTCGCCCGCAAGAGAGAGAACTATTCCGAGTACTCTAGCCTCTTTGACCGGGTCTGCGAGAGAAGCGCTCGCCGCGCGACGCTGCGTCCGACGATTCCCCTCAACGAGAGTTCCCGCGTCTCCGAAAGGCAAAAGGAAAAAGGCAGAAGCGGCGAGTGGTGTTGCCCCCGGTGCGGTGCGTGGGTGCGCCGGCCGGCACCCAGTCCGCGCTCCCGCCCCGGGCGACCGGTTGCTCGGCCGGTGGCCGACGCGAGGGGCGGGAGGAGGCGGACGAGCGGCTTCCAAGCGAAGGGGCGGGGTTCCGAAGCAGTGGCTTGCTATTTCGTAGTATGCGGTTTGCTGGGCTTTCACCGACACATCAGGAATATTAGCGTTTGTTTATTGACAATTGTAACCTCTTTGGGGATTTTAGTTTAGTCGTCCATCTTGGTTTTATTTTATTTAATTTTTTAAAACATAACTCAATAATCATTACTCTCTTTTCTATATTCCAATACAAATGATTCCTGTGGTTACTTCAGTCATCTTCATTTCTTTTGTATACTTCTTTATACAGACTTCGCGCGAACGGAGGATCGAAACGCCACTCTTAGTGACGGTTGTCCGGAAGAATTTTAACAGGTCGTCGACCGTTCAGAACAATCGAAATAAATGAGTTAAGCCGAAGATGGCGTGTTCCTACTTTTCGTCTTTTTTACCATTAAATCTTAAGGATTTACAGCCCATACAACAAATTGTCCGCTCACTTTCTTATCTTTAATTTCCAACCTTCTTCGCTAGTATAATGTATAAGAACTACAAATATAATTAGTTATTAACGTTATTAGATTGATAAATAACAAATAACCAATCGAGACTTTTTTTCTGTTATCGACTGTGTGTCTTACAATACTTTTCGTAATACCATCTTACAAGAAAACATAACAAAACTTTCTTTTCAATCCTTCGAATAATTGCTCTCATACGCCATCTTTACCAAAAACACTTTTGTTTTGATTATTTTTAACGGACTGTGGACTGTTAAGTACTTAACGGTCGGTAGTTACGCTTCACCGTTAAGAGTGGCTTCTTATCCTTTTGTTTGATTCAGTCTGTACGAATTTGATACTAAAACCGCACAGAATGAGTAAAAACATAACATTTGACTACTGACTCTGAGAAGAGAGGCAATATGTTTTTACTTTACTAAACAAAAGGCAAGTGGTAAATGCCATAAATGAAGTGTATTAAACTGGTATCTAATATAAGACCAAAAAGATGTTTCCTGCTCACTTATATTAGAAGTACGAAAACTAAGGAAGCGTTTACGAGTGTAAAGAATAGGGGCGGAAGGTTTCCCGGTGCGGCAGCGCAGATGGCACGCGGAGTGAGCCCGAACCAGAACCCGCACCCGCCTTGGACCCGTTCCTGTCGGACCAGCGAGTGGGCGCCCAGCTGGGCAGGTGCTGCACTCTCCCCTCCCCCCTCCCCTCCCTCCTCTGCTGGCGCCCCCGCCCCCCTCACCTCACCGCACACGCCCGCGCCGGCCGAGCACCGTGCCAACTCCGCCAGTGGAAATTAAACCCGCTAAATCTTTCAGATTCTCGGCAATGAGAATAAAAATAATGGTGTTTTAAAATTTACGAGTTATTTGTCTTTAAATATCATGAAAATTCTACTTCCCTAAAACAACATATTATATAGACAATCATTGATAGGTTTTTAATTAAATAGATTCCCAGGACTTAGAACAATCATCATGGGCGTGCGCAGCCTAAAACAAGGAGGGGGCAACTACATTTTTGCCTCCCCTTTTTCCATTAAATGTCTTTTTGCATGTCATATTTTTCTAGAAAATAAAACGTACTTCAATGAAAATGTAATTTTTATTTTAATAATACAATTAATAAATACAAATGATTTTGTGTTGAATCATTTACAGAATTGTCAAAGGTTTGGAGAGCAAATTTTTGGTATTAATTCCTCAAACGTCCGCTTGAAAAAGGAGAAAATCAGAAATTTATCACATCTATTGAAAAACCTTTATTACTTAGGCATACAGGTCTCCTGCCTAGTATTCAGGGGGGACACGACCCCCTGGATCCTCCTCTGCGCACGCTTACGGCGATCATCATTCTTGAGGGCGTGTAACCATCCAAAAGTATCAGTTGCACTGCGTTACCTTACGGTTTTTTGCACTCCAGACCTATTCAAACGCTCTTCTACGAAAAATTGATTGCTTCTTGGCTGGTTCAAACTGATTCAGTTAATATCCTGAAGTTGATCAAGTCACTACGTAATTAACATGAGTTTTCCTCAGTTTGATGCCGATTGTAATGTATATTTCTCGAAAAACGTCTCATAATGGGATGAAACTCGTGGTATTTGCAAAGACCACATTAAAAATTGAATATAAGATTACATATCAGTTATAGAGTATAGCATATGTATTTACATGAGTTAATGGTTTAACATAATCCTACATGGCAGTACACAGTTTAACAACGTGTTGTCAATGCATGCAAACTTGTGTGTCCATCTAATAGATCTACTTTCGAGAACTCAGTGTCAGTTGTTTCAAAGGATCGAAAATACGAATAAATAATCTTATTCTTTCACTTACATATTTTAGCATAATGTACGAGTGATACTAATTTCAAACAAACTTCTTAAATACCAAATAGTAGATAAATGCAGCGTGTCTGTTTAGTGTCCAATTAACAAAGTTTCCATCCTCAAACAAATCTGATCATTAAAATACTATCATGTACGGAAAAATATGCTTTCTATCACATTCTTACTTGAATAGAGGGGTATTTCGGGAATTACAGTCTGAGTCAAGGAATTCTCAATCAATCATTTTTTTAATATTTATTTTTTGTTTCGTTTATTAATGTTTTCATGGGTTTTAATAATACATTATTAACGCATACTTTAATTATATAAATATGTTAAATTATGTTTTAGAATATAGTTTTGGAAGGTTTGACGCTGTTTATTAGACAAGGAACCCTCATTCAAATTAGATGTAAATATTCTACATTATATTTAATGAAAAACTATATTCAATGTTTTTTAGACTATCAAAGCAACTGAATTAGTATAACTTTACTTGATGATGTGAGCAGTGCTTCCGAATTGTCTTGATGTAATCCAAGTTTTTACAAGTCAGTAAATACTAGTTTAGTTACTGTTTTAATATCAAAGATATTGAATATAGTCTGGCCTTTCCCTAAAATTGATAGTAGACAATGTTATTGGTTCAATAACCAAAGTCGAAAATCAATTAGTAGGTTATACTTTAGGTTTTAATTTATACGAGTATATTTTTGAGTAAATTGCAATCGTGTTTGCATTGAAGATGCCAGTGGACGTCGTCGGTGACTTGCCAGTCCCTGAGCGATCGCGGGGGCTGCGCAAACGCCGCCGGCGCCGCGCGACCTCTAGCGGACAGGGCGCGCGCGGCTTCGCGTTGGCAGGCCGCTGACTCACTTCCCCTCGCCTCCGCTGACTCACCCGCGCCCACCACCTCCCCACATTCGACTTCCGGGCGCTTCCCGTGCGGGGCGGGCGGCGCACTCGCCTCCGCCTCCGAAGTCGGCTGAGGCGGGCGGATTTTTCAAGGGTGGGAAATCCTCAGTCGTTCTTCAGGCATTTCAACGAAACGCTCCGACAAAATTTAATCCTCCAACAGTGCCCATCCTAATCAAATCCCATTATTCGCTTAGCCTAAAACGCTTGCGTATGCTTCCGCGGCCGGAGTTTATGTTTGCTAGGCTATCCGGTACTGCTGCCAGCAGTACGCTCTGAAGAAGGCCACAATAAGCTGGCCGAAACGCTAGCCACCATGACATTGACGCGGCTCGTCCCGGGTAGCCTAGCCAACATAGCCTAAAACGCCTTCAAATGGATGCATCTTTCCGGAACCGTTGCTCTGGCGTTTCTTGGCAGGAAATATGAGAGGCACAATTTTCCAATATAATAACGCTGGAAGCCTGTAGGGTGATCCACAGAAAATTCCTAGCAATTTGCACTCATGTCGGGGTGGGATGGTGGGTAAATCTCCATAGGCCCGGGCATAACAAACAAGCCAGCAAACACGCGACTTACTTCGATGTTGCTTGTGATTTCCGAATGCTGGGGCGCATTTATCAGCATGTCGTTGAACGCGAGGTCCAAATCAATATACATGAATTTGAGCTTTTGCCACGAGTTATACTTTTTCTTGAGTATCATGAGACTCTCTCACATCGGCTCGGGCAGCTTTTAATGGTATTGATTTTGGGGAATTGATGCCGTTGGGGATTGATACTTATGATTACTACACAGAATCTTTTAGAGTTTAAAGCATCGCCAAAGGAAAATCGTAAGACCTCTTTCTACTCAAGATATATGTTTCAAAGGGGCAAGGCATGATCTCGAGTTTTTATAGACAGAATAGTTTTGAAAATTTTACTACATTCATATTCGGATTCGTGTGTTGGCAGAAATTCCATTGAGCTCTATAAACATACGTAAATATTAACTTTATCGAGATGGAGAGTACAAATTATACATTAAAGATACATCTAAGTAAAATAAACTTTGCTGTGAAATATTTAGTAACGGCAAGGAAAGGCAGTTTTCACTTGTTCTCGTTTTTCTTCTGTACCACAAACACTAGTTGTCGGTTGCTTTTTGCAACAAACTGCGTGAGAATGTTCACACGAGCTTGCTGATTCACGTGTTGGTTTTAACAATACGCTTTCTTCACCCCGAGAAGAAAATCTGGGAATGAAATGACCTTGAAGTGTTTGTTTACAAGCAATTTACTGCTATTCCTTCCTAGTGAAGTACCTGTCACAAAACGCAACGTTACATTACGACAAACGTTCCCTCTTTTCTAAGTTACGACAAACGTTCCTCTTCTAAAGTATTTCTTAAGAAGAAGATTTGCCACTTCAGTCATGACGACGATCTATTGAGCAATATATTAGTTGAGAATGAAAGTTTATTTTTTTCACTTCAGTTCTCCACATTTCATGGTACTAATTGTCAGATTGGATAGGATATGAATTCTAAGAAACACTTTGGATGTTTACGGCACATGATACAGAGTTGGATTTACCTACAAACATAGTTTGCACTTGCCCCCACTGATGGTAGGTCCAGGCCTCTAATAAAAATAAAATATTTGAAAAAGTGTCATAAAATGTATGGCTTTGAATAATAATTACTATGAAGTAGTATACTGAATCGATAATTTTGTATTTTAATTAACTTTTTAAATTTTGAATTGATACAAACAGACTAAACACGTCCAGTGACCCCCACCAGTTAAGCACCTTAATAGTTTTTAAAATAAAACTATTTATTCATAAATATCTTCAATGTATTATTACATTTATAAATTGATAGAGTTGTAGCTACTTTTGTGCTGGATGTTTCAATAGCGTTTTTATTCCCCAAAATGTTTTTGGGTCATGCTTAGGGCCTCTTGTTATCTACCGGCTCTACCCCAATGTAAGCTAAAATATTGGTCAACATGTGGAATAAACTTATTTCTGACATTCATTCTTCCTGATAATGATTAGTGGATCTCTAACCCTACACCATATCGGATCACCTTACTAATCTATCAGAGGCTCAAAATTATAGAAATAGTTTTCGTTCATCATTTGCAAGTACTTTGAATTTATTTATTTATTATTATGTGCAATAAAAGTTGTAGGTAAACTCAAATTATTTATGAAGAGGCCTGTCTCAAAATGTTTGGGAAACGCACTATTTTATGTAAAGAAGATTGCTTTAGTGAGCAGGAGAACCTTTATTTCGTGAGAAAATGGTTATCTTTCTAAATAAAAATGCTTCATTGATCGATATTTAAGAATTAGTAAATGATAATTTCTTTTATCGAAAGCTATGTCATGTTTTACTTTTGTTGTGTTTTTTCATGAGGAGAAATTCCATACTCATTCACATTATTAAGCTCTTCATAAAGGGAACATAAGTAAGAGTAAACATTATTCAGCAAAAAGTCTTGCAATTGAAGAGCTTATTTCCAAAGTGAGGTATCTCCATTTTTGTTTGTTTTGTAGTTTTATGTATTAATATATTCATAAGACGCTTCTCCATCATGCTGCCAAAAATTGCGATAAAAATTGCATTTCTCCTATGTTAAACTTACCCGTAAGCCGTGAATCCTATCGTGGACCAAAGGCTGAATGTGAAAACTTTTCCTTCTTGAAAAATTCATTCTTGGAGATAAGTCGCTTCGTAAATTAGCTCCATTTTGAACACAACTCCTGTTACTGCTATAGTATAAGAGGAGTTACTCTAAGAAGGGACCACTTGGACAGGTCGGGAAACAAATGAACGTCATGCACGGCGATGACATTGCAAGAGATAGTTTCGGAAATGAGCATTAGCGAATTCGCGAAGCCATTCGCAAATGAGCGTTAGCGAACGCGTAAATGAGCATAAATGAACGCAATGTCAAAACGAGTGCGTAGACATAGCCTGCAGGTTTGTTCCCAGAAGTGGCCAAGCAGTTGCTGTCAAAGCGGTCCCTTCTTAGAATAATCTCTCTACACTGGCGAGGCATGCGTCGAGAGCAGTACTCACGTGCGGGGGCGGCGGCGTCGGCGG
>BOPP01000082.1:3379865-3393392 GCA_017312745.1 Gryllus bimaculatus
TTAGTTATATATATGTCAAGAAGCCCGATTACAGGGTAGATAATTTACGGTATTTCATTTCTAAGCAACGTATTTGGCTTCAAAACTTTTAGAGCAATGCCAGTAAGATTTCTTAAAGAAAATTAGAGAATGGGTTTTGTACACAAGAATTGCAGAATTACATTTTTCTTACTATTCAAGTTGCTCTAATATAACAGGCTAGGAATTAATGTTTGTTACTTAAATAATGAACACACTTTGAGCTTGTAAGTCATATGCTTAACTTTTCTTTTACAATTCATTTGAATGAGTAGTTTGCTTTACAAAGCAAAGAAAAAGTTGTTCCAAAATCTAATTTATGGTAATTGGAATATTTAAGTTAATGCGCACTGCCTAAATAATTTGAACGCTGGAACATTCCATTGATAAAGTCCCAGTCTCATCTTGTATTTTTTTATTCATGCAGGAAACTTTTTGACTACTTGTAATCATATTCAACTACGTAGTATCTTTTAAAAACTAGGGCTTCCTCCCATCTCGAAGGAACAGTTGAAGACGTTAGTGGATACGTGTCCACCTCGCTAAAGCATTCACAAAATAAAACACGTTCATGTGTCGAGTTCGTGAGCAGAAGCTGAGAGTGGAAAGCGCATTAATAATAATAATAATAATAATAATAATAATAATAATAATAATTCATATTCATTGAGTCACATACAATTTTAAATCGTAAATATATGAACGAAATCAGATAATGATGTACGCAGGTTGTACATGTCTTCCTGATCTCAGATTTCCTACTTTTTCTTACAACACCTATTAAGGCAGATTCAATCAATTCATTCAATTCATTATGAAGTTAAGGGTAAAAGTAGCATTTTAATGTAAGAAAATAAGAATGTTTTCACGCTAGTGAAAGAATTGAAGGCGACATTCATTTTGTTATTGAATACACTGCTACCAAATAATTGACCTCCCTCCCCGTAATGTCTAGCAAAATGGAAGGCTCAAGAAGACGTGGCAAAGTGAATTAACATTTACTCCCATAAATCAAAGTAAGGGTGATTTTCACATTGCTCAAAGGATAAGGGGAATGAAGTTAAATCCTGAATTGGTATTTAACCACATTGGTATAATTTCTATTGTGATGTATGACTTGGACCAAAATTTGTTCACGTATTCTGGACTAAAAATTGCGAACGTGTTTGAAGAAACCCAAGCCAACCTTGCCTTATTTTATGATTAATATGTAATAATTTTTCTTTTTGAAATAAAAAAGATGAACGGCTCACCGTTTCAAAATTCGAAAATGGCCAAAAAGGAATGAGGCGACTAGAAATTGGGGCAAATCCACAATTAAATCCATGGGCCTTCTAAGAATTTTCACGCACATACATAAGCTTCTCGTGAACTCAGTTAAGTTCACATTTTGCCGCTCTAAACCCCCTTATGAGTTCATGAGTGACGCAGTCTGTGTTACACGCGTGGAATATATTAAAGAACGGCAAAGGATAAGCAAAAAGAGCAAAGTTACCTCTTGCATTGAATAAATACAGAAGATGTATGGGTGTCTTCCTTCTCCTACAGAAAGCAGCGGAGTTTTTGTAATCATATGTCGAGTTTTCAGCAGTTTTGGTTGATTGAATTGATCGATTTTTATTTTCCGAGGGGCATTCACTACTACGGTCCATGTAGACCCGTTAGTGTAGTGCCTTTGTATCGGGGGAGTAGACGGTGTTTTCTCTTGCGGAACGATGGAGATTGGGTGACGATTATGTCTATATGCGATGGTGTCACCCTCCAGACTGCGCCCCAGTAAGCTCTAGACGGTCTTTCGACCGTGTGATAGTGTAGTTGCTTATAAGTGTAGTAACGTGTTTTGGTGCAGTAAGGGAAGAGGAGGGTGCAAGGAAAGGATGGGGAAAATAAGCACGCTGTCTGTGGACAGTTTTGTTAAGGTACCACATTCGGCATTAGCTCTGAAGAATCACGGAAACCACGATTCAGCGACTTGGCCGCTGAAACTCTTCCTCCTGGACAGTGGCTGATACTTACGTCACCAAGTAGCTAGTGTGGCGAAAATTCGCTATCGTCTGGCGCCGAACCTTTGATCGCCAGTTGAGCAGCAGAGACGGCCGTGATGCTGCTTCTAAGAACACTCAGCCGCTTTCAATTCTTTGAAATTAGTTATGTTATTAATTTTGGGGAGTAAAATTTGTTGGACGTGCTATGGGGTTTATGAACATTATATCATCAATTAAAAGCAGTGATGAAGGCGTATTTTTGTCATTCACACTAAATTCTGCTAAACATTTTTTATACGGGAGACATCTTATCATCCATCATCATCATCATCACATTATATTATTATTACTATATTATATTTTTCATTATATTCCAGAACTACAAAATAGCGATAAGTACACTCATTACAATGTATAATACAAAAATTGTAATTTGCATACCGTATTTGAACAATTACATAATTGCACGAAAGGACAGAAAATTACAAAACGTAAATTGCATAGAGGCAAGGCAATACTTGAAATTACATCCTTTATGTAGTGAAATAACTGATAAAGAAGATTAATATTTGTAAATAAGACAAGATAAAACATGAATAATTTTGAAATCGACATGAATTAGTTTTGCTAAGATGAAATAAATAGAATAAGTCCATTCTTGCGGATAATATGAGTACAAAAAGTTCGGGCATGATGTGCCGTTGTAGCAACACTTAGTTTTTCATTTTTCCGCCACTTCTTTGTAAAAAGAGAAAGTACTGTAGATCATTTTTTTTACAGAACAGTGGAAAACAGCGATTCGCACACAACACACACAACACACACACACACACACACAACACACGATATATATATATATATATATATATAATATAATATGTATATAATCTATAAATTACTTCTTCAACACGCCATGTATCGCGTAAGATCCAGTTTTGTGGTGTTGTTACCGATAACAAGCTGACCGCAAAAACGTCTGACTGTTCGTCGGTCTTGTGTTTCAGCGCTAGCGCATAACCGTATTCAGATGATTTTCTACGCATGGGGCAATTTTCAAAACATTATTTTCTCAAAGCGCCCCTAATTTTTTTCTTTAAAGTTTCTTCTTCTCGTATGTATCAAAGACGGTAAAAAACGTGCTGCTAGTCTAATTTTTGCGACTCTATGGAATTTTCGGAAATTGCAAAAAGTTAACTATTTGCGGAAGTGAGAATTGTGATAGAAATTTTTTCTCTCATAAAATATGTACTAAAAACTAATGATCTTTTAAAGAAAGGCATGAACAATTATTTGAAAAACCAGTACTTTTCGCGTAATTTGTTTGAAATTGTATGCAATAAAAAACTTTCTCTGAACTGCTCTTGTTTCTTTTTATTTTTTTCTTTCACGGGTATACATTAAAGACGGTAATAAATAGCGCAGGTATAATTTTCAGTAAACTCTGATTTTGGAAAATTGGAAATTTTTTGCAAAAGTTCTAGTGTCATGCCGAGAGAAGTGTGCGCTGAAGCCTCCGAAGGTTTCCTAGCAGCGTGCGTTTGAGGCGAAGGCGGGCGGAGTGTCGCGGGGCCGCGGGAGTGGGCCGGGGCGCGGCGAAGGAGCACGCGGTGCGTTAAGCCAAACGCGAGCGAAGGGCCTGTTGTGCGACGCTGGGGCGGTGCGCGGGGCCGTGCGCAGGGGCTGGGTGCGGAATAAGGGCGACGCGCGCAACGGAACAGCGTCCACCCGCGCCCCCTCGCACCACAACTGTACCACAACTCGTTAAGCCTTAACATTCATACGACGAGCAAAAACCCATCTACTCTCTCATTGGTCTTCCCTCACTTAATTTTTGGAAGCTGCCGACTGGGTCACGAACTGTGTTGTGGTGTGTGGTGTATGTGTGACGTCTGTGCCCTCACCCAATTCAAACATATACTTTGTTCCTTTTTCTCAATTTACCTAAAAAAGTTACGCATGAATAGTTTTACTGACTCATTTGAATCGGCATCACTTTTCGCAATGATATGCATTTTTATTGATGCTGAAATAGCAAAAACTATTATTTAAAAAAGGGAGTGGGGGAATTTAGAACTGAAATTGCCACTACGGTGAAATGCTTTAGAAAAAATTTTTTCGCTCCTGATTCACGTCTTAATTTTTTATGCGAATAAATAAAATACAATATATAGTATCTAATCTGGGTTCACTGCAACTTATTTAATTTGAAAGTAAAATCTTTTATAATATTTCATTTTCCTCATTTCTTCAATCTCAATTTTCTGAAGTTTAATCATCTCAACCTTATCCTCAATTCACCCCTCACGCCTTTTCCTGGCTCATCTTTCACTACTTCGTTTTAACGGTTCTCGGCTTAACGAGTATAGAGAAAAATGATACAATAAATATAAAATAATAAAATGTAATTATATGTAATATAAAGTAATAAATATAAAATATACTAAATAAGAGAGATCAAATATCATAGAGAGAGTATCATAATATGATATAGAGTGTAGAGAGTATTGCTCACGGGGAATAATGGCTGTATTCCGACCGAAAAACTCTTTATATATATACGCTCTCTCTCTCTCTCTCCTCACTCGCAACACTTATCCAGACATCACCTACCTTTGAATCAAAATTCATCTTGTGCCTCTCGATCAGAAGATACAATTGCGTTTCGATAAGAAAGTTTTAGATGGTAGCGAGAATTGTTTTTCACTATTGGACACTAAACGCACAACAGGAACTAAACTACAACAACAAATCACCTATTTTTTGGGTTCTGCGCAAATTGGCATTGTCGCACAGTGTAAATCTGTCAGAAGACCCTCTAAATCGAGTAATAGACTCGGTCCTTAAACGTAATTTACGCAGTTTTGCGGTCCGCCCGCGGGCGACTTCTCTTCCTGCGCGTGCGCGGCGTGGCAGGCGGCGCGGCCGGAGGCGGCAGCAAGTTTGCGAGCGCTCCGTTAGGGCGTGCGCGGCGCCACCGTTTGCTGTTCTGCCCGCCGCGGGCGTGCGCCGCGCGCACCGCGCCGCGCGCACGCCCGAAAGTAAAGCGGGCGGCGCCTCGGCACGACGCGCTTCCATTCATCAGGGCGCGCGCAGCCTGAGGGGGGAAACCTCCGGTTTCTGACTCCCCCCCTCTCCACCGATCGCCCGGTGGAACTCCTTTTTATTCAACTTTTTTTGACGTATTTTACTCGTAGAGAAATAAGTGTATTCAAGAGAATGAAATATTTTAAAGATACAATACAATTGGGCTTGAATGTTTGAACCATTTTCAGGGTTGCCAGATGTTTTGTAGAGCCTCTTTGCAAAATGCCGGTTCCCCAAATTGGTTCAACTTAAGAAAAGGGGGGAATATAAGAATCGAACATATTAAGGAAATAAAAATGTTTGGTTACAAAGGACTAAATGGGCCCTTTTTGAAATGTTACCCCTAAGCCAGCCAACCTATGCATTGACTCGTATGTCGTGCTTGGACGTAAGGTAACTGCGGCATGACAGCTACGCGATTTGATGCATCTACTGCTATATTATTGAACAAGGGTGAGGAGGTTGGGGTTCGTGGTTGGCAATGGCGGTATCACCCTAGCTAGCTCGAATTGATGAATGAGCTCTGTTTTCAATGTGACGTATCTTCCGATACCCGATTGTTTTTCTTCCTAATTTTGCGTATCCAATATTTATCTTTAAATACGTTTCCTCCATTGTGCTGGCAATATTACATTTAAAACTGCGTTCTTTCCTGTGTTGGAAAGGTTATCGATACTGAAGGCTGAATGTGACATGTACTTTTTTCTTTCCGAAAAATTGTGTCTTATAGCCTGTAGGTTACTTTTTCAAAAAAAAAAGTTCATATTGCAGCTTCTGTTTGAGATTAATTTTTAGAGGCCGACTGCTCGATCTGTAACTTTTTCGAGCTTTCTCCTGTCATTTATGTATTCACAATGATACAATGAATGCCGAAGCAGCATTCTAACCAACAGATCTCGGACCACACCGAGGTATTCCTCTCTTCCCTTGAACCCTTTCCTCTCCCCGTATACTGTATCGCACATGACGGGTCAGTGGCCATAAGAGTGTATCCCGCCTGGGGTGGAAACATCCGTGGGTTAGAAAGATTTCTGCCGACCGCACTTCCCAGCAGAGAGGGGGGGACTTCATCCCCTACGAACGACAATTTGAACTAGAATTTAAGTGATAATTACCTCAGTATTGGCAAGCCCAGATTTGACACTCACTCACGTCGCAATTTCACATCCGTCGCGACTCGTGTTTTTCGCGTGTGCGACTTGGGGCTTCCGGTACGACTCGTCTTGCTGCTCTGGGAGGCTTCCTGTTTGAAATGAATCAGTGGAGGCCGACATCGTCGTGAAGTGCTGGAGAGTCATGTGTGATTCAACGCAGCCACGGGCGCAGTTGCCGGACTTCCGCGAGGTGGGAAAAGCTCTTGGAAAGACAAGGGATGATCTTAGTGGATGATAGAAGTTTAAACGTGAAACGAGCAAAATAAATCGATTTGCAAGGTAGGTCAAACTCAAGGTATGCTAGGAAAGGATTATATTAGTTATCCACGGGTCCGTTAACCAGAGAGACCGGGCTGGTTGGGCACAAGTTGATACATTTTTTATTTTCTTAAACACCTCCGGTTTTACGACACGTAAGTCAATATTGATTGTGTCATTCAATTGTCAAATTATTAGTCACGCGTAGTGTATTTTTTCATATTCGAGAGTGTTTAATTGTCGAACGTTTTAGTATGAAATTCCATCAAAAGATGTGACGAGCAAGCCTTGTGTTACGATTAGCTTTCACTGGCTTCTGTTAGAGCGTTGAGGAGAAAATAATTGGTAAAAATTATTTATTTTTCAGTGTTTATTTCACAAGATGAGTAAAGTTTCATCATCGTTTGGTGTTCAAAGCAGAGTTATATATTAGTAACCATCAGCAGCGTTTTTAGTTTCAAATAATGCCTTTAAACATACAGTCTTTAATTGATTTTGTCTTTCCCCCTTTTTTATAACAGTCATTTTGGATAGGTATTTCATCATTGCTTAAAATTCCATTCTCTCAAATTGTTTCAATTTTTTAAAGATAAATTGAACTTGCTATCGACGAGCAAGGCAAAGTTGCAAGTAACGACTTCGTAGTAGCCACTTTAAAAACAAAAATAAAAAAAAGGAGTGCAAGTTTACCCAGGAAGTTTTTCAAAAGGTGCAGAACTTAAAGGTTAGGCCTTCCTAAAGGTGTTGAATGATTACGATTATTTATTTATATCCTTATTTTAAATTAAAGAAACCAGTGTGTAAATATCTTATTAATATTGGCAATTGTAATAATGTATCATGGGATATTTTTTGTCTCAGACACATTCCAAGAAGGTCGATTGTCCATTTCGGGAGTCGACTCTCTGACATTGCCAAAACTTTTTAGAAAACGAAAGGAGAAACTATATTATTTCCCTTTTCCCAATATTACAGAAGAAATAGGGTCGCTAAGAAAATATGTTGTCCCCCAGCTCTAAAACAACATTTGGAGATACTGTTCAAAGTCGTTGTAATGATCATAGGAGGCTTCTGTGTGGAAGTTCGTTACGTCGTGATGTAACACGACGCGAATGGTTTATAGAGCGTGGCCGATGTAAACGAGTGCCAACCAGCACCGTTGTGCCACCAACTTCAATCCCCCTCTAAACAGATGGCCACGGACCGCGTGCGAGACTTTGTCCTCTCGCTTCCTGTGGGGCGAGCGACTGGAATGTCTCTTCTCCCCAAGTGGTTTCACCTCCATGGACATAAAGCAGATCCGGCTTTATTCTCGGTGTGCATCGTCAAATCTCACCTCTGGCTGAAACCGGAGAAGAGCTACAACTAGAGAGTAATAGAAACAACGTGTGATTGCACTGCAACACTGGTTTTTATTTACATAGAAATACTTCGTAGTACCGGCAGTTACGCGAAGGAGTGAGCCGTATCTGCATTTTGATGTAAACATGCATTGAAATCTGCGGAGACTGCGCTCAAGAGTGTTTTATGTTACGCGCTGTGACGAAGCCCGCATAAGTAAAATTTCCGAATACAATTAGGCGATATATTTGAGAAGTCTAATACGCCGAACTACGTACAACTTTTTGAGATCACGATGCTCTATTCAGTGTATTAGCATGTCCATAATCCCTTTTCTTTAGCAGTTTCATACGCGTGTACGTTTAAGTAATGGGGGGCACCTGCATAATTTTGGGCTCTCTCTCTTCACTGGGACCCATATTTGAACTTTTAATGCTATTAATGACTGATTTTCCAAGAAAAATAAATAATTTTACGACAAGGAGATAAAAATCAATTTTTAATATACAATAAAATTGGTAGACCATCATATGGTTGAATTATTTTCAAGGTGCTAAGGTTTAGAGAGCTCCCCAAATTCACATATCAACTTTCCCAACTTCTCAGCTTAAGAAGGGGGAAATAGGAATTGATCGTATTTATCAAATTAAACCATTTTTATTACGTAGAATTACAAGGGCCATCTCCGAAATTTTCCAGGGGGTTCACGGCCCCATGCCCACTATAGGCAATTCTCAAACAATGCTCGTAGATAGCTAATGCTACTCGCCAGAAAGGGAACTTAACAAACGAACTTAGATTAGAGAATGAGGAATAATTATGGACGTTTGAAATTAAAAGTAACGATTTCTTCGATAATTTAATTGATAAAAAGGGAAATGAAGCCCTTGGTAGGTTTTTCGTGTTTTCGGTGCTGCTGGCATTAGTTCCCAGTAGCACGGTGCATGTTTTTATCAGCGAAAAGGTGCGATGCTTTTGCTGCTTGGCTGGGGAGACCCGGGCGTCGCAGACCGATTCGGCTACGGAGGGTTTTCCCACCCAGGTATCAGAGGAACCAAGAAAACTACAACCTCTTTGTTATGCTCCTTGCAGACAGATCTAAGCTAAATTCGATCCAGCTATGTAGATTGTCGAAAATTCTGCCTCCGTGTGACTGTAAGCCCTAGTCAGATAAGGCAAGCTTGTTTCATCACTTGCGGCCTAAAACCTACTTCAGCCGTGAAGCCTCTTGAGTAAAAGAAGGAAGTGTTCGGCCGCGACGCGTGCGAGGGGCGTATGGCCACTCCCTGGCGTTTTCTCTGAGCCAAGTCACGCGGTAGCGCGCCCCTCTTTGTTTCTCCTCAGCATTCGATTTATACGAACGGCGTAATGAGGGAAGTGAATGGCGCGGGGAAGTGACGTGCACCGTTAGATGGAAGCTGACAGCGTCTCATAAATTGATTTCACAATGGGAACGACGCTTTACTGTGTGCGAGTGAAGCGACCACCATGTCGCGCTTTCCTTAGTATGCATTCATCGGCGATACTCGGGAATTGCGTACTCTTCTGCAACTCATCAGCGTCGTGTTCAACAGGAATATTAGCTCGTCGAATGGACATATCTCTTTCTTCTCGATAACTGTTTAGAAGCGACGAAACGGACATGCAGCAATACTTGATGTGTGTTTAATCCGAAAGCAGAATGAAACGAATGATGAAAAAGTCTTCATTAATTCAAGACTCGTATTTTATATTACTTTCTTCAATATTGTCTTTCAATTTATAATAAATTCGATCAAGAGGGCCTGGTAACGATATTCACATGACTGTTATTTTCACGTTGCACCCAATCAGTGCTGCGGTTAAAGTCGTGACATGTGAATATGTAACAATAATTGAAAATACAAATAAAATTCTTTGAGGATGTGAATAGATATTGGCGGAGTCGTAGTAATGGAAAGTGACGTGATGTAGTTGATCTGTTTTCAATTGAGCGCTAGGAAAGTGCTTGCTTATTGCTGAAAACGCTCCCGTCCCGCGAGGCACAGCCTGGTCTTGGTCACGAACCAAAATGCTATGGCAAACAACTTGTATAGATGTATTCTTGTTCTAGTACTATACCGCTGAATGTTTACAAGAAATATTGAAATAACATAAATTTAAGTATATTTCTTCAGAACTTATTATTGTTTAGTAATTTTTGTTGGTAAATGTTTTGTAAATTGTACAATCAAAAATAATATACTCCGTACATAAGGTAAGTCGTATAACTTTTATAAAAGGTAATCAACAGGCATTTTACTGGCTAGTTTTTAAAATTAGTGTCAAAAATTGTAATTATTTAAAAATTCAGGTAAGCATCATTCCTTACAGAAACGTCGTTTGTTATTTCCGACGTAATTTGAATATAGTTCCATAAATTCATCTGTCCGTTATCAAGATAAAGCCGTTACTTAAGCAATAATATTATTCACATGAAATAAATAATAAACTTAAAATCAAGCTTGTAAGCTCCGCCGGTCCTCCGGCTGTGTGGTTGTGCGATGTATAGCGTAAGTGTGTGTAAGAGGTGTGGGGTTAGACAAGGAAGAGGAAAGAAGATCGCGCACCGTTCGTAGCCCATTTGTTTGGGTACTGCTTCGGCGTTCGCCTAGTGTTGATTGGAGAACCACGCGAAAACTACGATTCAGAGCGCGCGGTCCGCTAGACTTAGGGACTAGAGCGACTGAATTCGACCTAGCTGTAGAAGCTAGTTTCAAAAATCTGCATCGTCGGGACCTCCCGGTCAGAGGGACTGCAGTGAACAGTCAGTCGTTGCCCTGAGCCACCTTCCGATACAACGCCGGATTGCTGCGGTGTTGTGGGCAATGCTGGTCTGGGTTGATAATAAACAGCGGGCTTTGTCCCTTGGGCGAATGGAAGCTTGGGCTGCGGCGCGCCGCCACGTTCGTTCGCTCGGCACCGCGCCCCCCAGCCCCCCGCCCCGCATTCTCCCGCTGCGCAGGACCGTAAAGTGTGCACTCGCGCACTGCCCGAGCGAAGGGGCTGAGGGTCCCACCGCCGGGGCGATCCCGCCCGCCGCCAACCGCAGACGCTATGCCCGGGAGGGGCACCTCCCTGCCTGCACCCTTCAAGGCATAGCTCTTAGTCGATGGTCGGACGCGTCACTGCTGGTCCGTTGCTCCGAAGTGCAGTGCCCGTTATGGCGGGAATTGGCGATAGTACTCTTCCACGCGAGGACTTGCGGTTCGGCGTCGAGGGCAACGTCGGCTTGTGGGGTTTTCCTTTCCACGTATCTCCTCCAAAGGGCCCTGCCTCCGGGCCGAAAGCCTTCAAACCCTGCGATCTCCGACCTGTGTGGAAGCGTAACTGCCTACAACATACGCACGCGTGTGCACAGAGACGCGGAGAGAATTTGAACGAGAAATGGAATCGTAGTGGCACGATCCCGTGGTGGTTTGTAGGGTTCTGCTCCGCCTTTCATGTGGTGTTAATCAAATATATATGGGAAAACTATATATTAAGAGCACGGCTGGCAGGATTCTCTTCCAGACATCGATTTTGAAATGAAACCTAGTGCGAAAATTTGCCGTCGAGATTCAAACGATACTCGTGCAGTGGCATCAGTTATTGCATGAGTAAACTCGGGTGGTATAACGGTTAGCGTATGAACTGTTATAGCCAGTTCGCGGGTTGAAACCCGATCGATGCCGTGGTTTTAAGGTCGAAAACTCTGTGCCTTCCTTCGGGAGAGGAATTAATGCCGGTTGCCGCCATAGTTAGTAAGATTTACTGCATGTAAAGATGACAATCCTAAATGACGCCCTCTGAGCTGAATTGCAAATCACGCTGTTTCATCGCCCAAGAAATATCTCTTCTCGCCTAGTGGTGAAAGGAGTCTAGCAAAATTGCATGGTCAGAAGGGAAGAGCGGACCTAAATGGCCCAACCTCGCCACAAAAAAATAAGGGTTCAATTTAATTCAAAAAGCGTTTAACGCGAGCGTATACCTAGCACTCATACAATATTAGTCGTTAAACGCAATAAGAATACACGCGCAGATATTAAAGATATTCATATCAGTGTGGTCTGTAATTAACCTAATGTGATATTCTTTTAACTTGCTCGTAATGGGAGCATGTTTAGAATATCGCGCTTGTGACACAAATATGCATTTTTCGATTTGAGCGAGAGTCTATTATACATTGGCATAACAGAAGAACACGTTATATCAATCCAAGAATGTCATTTCATTGGGCAATATAATTGAACCATCTGCATCCATATCCATTTTAGGCGGCAAATCTTACACGCTGGAACTGGCATATTAGCCCGGCATACATTTTGAATCAGATGGGTGCACCGTAAAAACAATTAAGAAAAATGGGGAAAGCCGGTTAAAAAAAACAATTTTTTTTTTTTTGTTCTTACGCTTAAGGTTCGTCATTACAATTCTAACGTCAGTCACTTGACTCCGCAGCGGATATGATCAAGAGTTAACAATTGAAAACAGTGCATTGGCGAGCGCATTAAAGTTTCCACATGCTGATTGCGGAATTCATATCCCGTTTTAATACGGATTAATTTTTTGGTTTGAGTTAAGTGCCACTCGATAGGCTTTCTTGATTTTCTTCCATTTTCATCCAACTCTGATTTCTCATACGACATTATGTTTTTAGATATACATCAGTTCATCCTAAACATAGTTTTTACTAGTCATATTACATATAATTAGAAAGGTTAAGGAAAGCAACGAAAGAACAGGGAGAGAGAGTTTGACCTCAATGAACAATGCAAGCACAACATTAAATAGCATTGAAAACACCTGGAATAGACGATCGCGAAACTGAAAATATAGACAGATTGTTCGAAGATTGTTGACGATTGGTTTCGCTGTTCAATGGAAGAGTACGGTGAAAAATTGACTTCCCTATGGAAAATCTGCAAAGCAACTGTTGGGCGAATGAAGTAGATTAAGAGAGGAAGCAAGGGAAGAAGAAGATGGAGGTACCGATGGTAGCACTTTAATATGCAAAACAAAAAAGAAAGCTAAGAAACCCCCCCCCCCCCCTCGGGAGGCTTGGAAAGTCGGTGTGAGGTCAATGCTCAAAAGAGCGTCGGAGGATAAGGGGCCCGCCGTTTCGCAGGCAAAGGAGTGAGTCGCGTCGAGGCGAGGGCGTCAGTCGCATCGTTGAACGCCCTCATCCGCCTCTCGCGCAGCGAAAGTGAAGAGCGGTGATGGGGGGGCAGGAGAGAAGAGAGAGGGTAAATGGGCACGCTAGCTGGGCGGGGCAGGGCCGGACGGGAGGGACGGGCGGGGCGGGGCGGGGAGGGGGGAGGGGAGCGGCATGGCGGGGCGCGGCGCGGCGGGGCGCGCGGGGCGGGGCGGGGGGCTCGGGAAAGCTGCGAGGCTCTGGTCGCGTGGAGCCAGCCGCGTTTATGCGTCGCCCGAGTGACGAAATTGTGTTCCCGTTGTTTATGTAAACGGGATCGCTTTCCAATGCTTGGGGCGTCCGACGCATGAATAATCATGGCCAGACGTTACTAACTCTCCCTCTCCTTTTTCCGATGGGGAACGAGAACAGGAACGCGACGTGATTACAGGCGCGTTATAGGGTTTTCATGCAGACAACTGTAAATTGGTGTTTCTTTGTGTGCCGGTCAGTTCAAATGCAAAGCAGCGCGAACGCAGTGTGGCAGTGAAAAACC
>BOPP01000082.1:3405648-3481778 GCA_017312745.1 Gryllus bimaculatus
GCTCCGGGAAGCAGCAGAGGCTCTGGTCGCGTGGGCAGCCCAGCACCGCTTATGCGTCCGCCACCGAGTGACGAAATTGTGATTCCCGTTGTTATGTAAACGGGATTCGCTTTCCATGCTTGGGCGTCGACGCATGAATAATTCATGGCCAGACGTCTCTCCTCTCCCATCTCCTTTTTCCGATGGGGAACGAGAACAAGGAACGCGACGTGTTACAGCCGCGTTATAGGGGTTTTCATTGCAGAACAACTGTAAATGTGTTTCTTTGCTGTGCAGGGTCAGTTCAATGCAAAGCAGCGCGAACCAGTGGTGGAGTGAAAAACCGAGGCGAAGACAACGGGATCGGCATCAGACATAAGAATGGTTGAGAATATATGGTTTACTAGACAGCACAGAAAACTCGTTATTATCAGAGGGTGATGGTCAATTAAGTGTTTAAAGATTTGCCTCCACCCCCTCATTTGCCTACCTCTATTATTTCTATCTTCAGGATTGTGGTTCTATCGACTTAAATCATCCGGATGATATTATGTGTTTCACAATGAAACTCTTGTTCTTATGAATTCTTAATAACACTCTTTTGTAGCTAGGAATATAAGAGAAAATTAATATAAGTTTTAAATGTAAATGCAAAGATTCATTACAATAATTATAAGAGTTTTGCAATGTTTCATACAAATAATTTTAAAAAGAACTACAAACATTTATTTTAATTATAAAATAACTTGTAATTGCTGCTTAACAGCAAATGAATAAAACAAATGAAAGACGTTATTGTTGAAACAAATACATTCAGTGTCTTGCTGTTGATTAATATATTATAAAATGAAATATAAAATGACCCGAGTTGTCGGTGATGAAATATTAAATGGTGCACATCGTATGGAAATAAGTGTCACTATCCGGCATGCGCCTCAAGAAGCAAAAGCGATACTCTTTCCATTATGACCTGAGTATGAAACTATCTTCATTAACAACTCTAGTAATTTTCGATCAGCGTAAAACCATAATTAAATTATGAAATTCCGCAAGATATGCTTTTTTATTTATCTCATGAAAATACATATACTCAATTTTTGTAATTGACGTAAAGGTTTGTAATAATCATAAATAGCAAACATTAGTCAAAGTAATATAGTCATTCCAGTAGGCAGGTTATTTTTTTGTAAATTAAATCTTTCGAATTATCTTTGAAAAATATCCATTCAATAATCAAAATCATCGATATTGTAATATGACACTACGAAACTGAACGGGAAGAGAAAGAGTGCATGTTAAATACTTCAAATAATGAAAGCTGGAGACACCAAACACCCTTATTAATATGAAGAGTAAAGAAAAAATCAAGATACACACAAATTCGAGTCACTTAGGTTCGAGTTATCCAGGTTTGTCGGCGTTCGAATAACAAAGAACACCCACAAACTTGCACGCTACAGGATTTTCGTATATTCTTGTAAGCCTTAGGTAACATGGACCTGGTCATGGTTACTGGTAGGAGGCGTTCCCAGACCTCCAAGTCACCTAGAAAGAAGTAACTGCTTGGCTGTCCGGGAGAGGCCGCGTCCTAGGCACAGGTGGCAACGTTTCGACCGCCATTTTACGACCTTCCTCATGACGATATGCGAAGAGATTAATATAGAGCTGGGTTCTCCTCTGATTGGCACAAATAAAATGTTTTGTAACGTATTTGCTTCGCAATTCTCTGATATTTCTGAAAACAATCAGACACTAATTCAAGCATGTGTTCGACCACAAAGCTACACGTAGCCTAGGCTTTGCCAGTGAATATCAAGGGTAACTTTTTTAAAGTAATAATTACATAACACATATGCTGGATTTTGTAATTATAGATAATAATTTTACAATAACAAACATTGTGTATGTCACACGTTAAGAGTATTTTAGAACTCATCCGGATAACTATTTGGTTTCACTACACCTAATCATCGTAATTAACCTCTGGCCTTGTTCTTAAAGGGTCACTTATGGAACTAATGATTAAAAAAACTTTACTAAAATATTACCTATTATTGTAATACATTTTATTCTATATTAGAAGTACATAAAAACATAACAAAACAAAATAGTGATTGAGTATGAATCCCAAGTCCGTGCACTACTTAGGTAATTATTCGTTAGTTAATTCGCATGTTACACCCCAAAGGGTGGCGGTTTTCCTCTCGCGTTGAAATGTGAGATCTGACGCAGACCTACCCGTCGATTCGCGAGGTTTCCCCCAGGTATCTCCGCCGGTGAAGCACCGCCCCAGCTGGGACTAAACTGGACCTCCGGAATATGACATACTGTACTAGTGCATGATCGCGTGTGCGTCTGTGTAAGGAGAGAGAAGAAGGAACAAGGATTAGGAAGAAATAGTCGTGTGTGGTCGTGTGTAAGGGAACTATTCCGCCATTCGTCTTGCATTGATTGGAGACCGAAAAAGACCGAAAAAACTACCGATTAGAGTAGCTGGCCGCTAGATTTCTGCTCCAAACCGTGGTTGAATTCGATCTAAACAGAACTCCTGACTCCCGCAACAATGTTTCAGAGGTAACGATGTTGCTGCTGATCTATCACAGCCGGTCTAAGCAAATTACATCGTATCTAGCTTGGGTGATTTTCTAACCTTGGAATTTGAGGAGAGAGTGAACGCCAAATTCACTTTTCACCCCCACCGTTGCCCTTTGTAGCGGCTGCCCCGCGCCCCGAGCCCCGTTCGGAGGCGGCCGAAGCCACCCTCCCGAACCCCCCCGCCCTTCCTCCCGTCACGCCGCACGCGCTCTAATTCGGGCCGCCTCCGCCGCCCCGCGCGTCTTCACTTTCTCTGTTTGCTTTCGTAGAACAATTCGTTTTCGTTCGGGCGACAAAGTTCGAGAAAGTCACCACGCACGTGGCCCATTGTCTTCTCCATGAAAGTTCTTCGCCACATTCCTTGTGTACAATGCAAACTGGAAGATACTTCCTTGTGTCACTCAGGATATGTTCTTCTCCATTCAGCTCGTCCACTATTACAGCACCATTACAGCTAAATAATGTAAGGAATTTACTGAGAATTATTATAGAAAGTGGGTAAGGTTTGAAATATCAAATCTTTAAGCAAGATTAGTGTTTTCCGTCCTATTTATGAACATGTATGTACAGAATGTATTGTGCTTCTCAAATCGGCTGAGATTAAGCAAAGAGTTTTAGATCGGAAGAGCCTCCAGAAGGATTAGAAAATACCACAAATGTTCTAAAATATGGAAATTAGTAATATAAAATATAATATGAATTTATTGACTAAAGATGTGATAGCGGCCAACAGTTTTTCTAGCATTAGAAGGGATAAAAAACCTTCGGTAGTTCACACTTGTGGAAAATGAATAGGTTTGAAAATCATAATGTTCATAGTTTAAAAATAATTCAAAGAAATCATGCAATACAATGTTATAATGTTAATTGTTATTCTGGCATGAATAAATTATTATTTCTCTCGAATATAGTTTTTTCATTAAAACCAAATATGCTTGGGTCAGAATCAACATAGAATTACGAAAATGATGTAACGAGATTTTGCTTTTGACTAGAACACATTTCTGATATAGCATACTTTAAATATATATCCGGGTGTATTTTGAAAATGTTAACCGGAGTTCGAGTCGAACAAAAAAGCGAGGGCTGGCGTGTGAACACACACTGCACAGAACGTAACAAATGCTTACTTACACACTTGAATGCACTACACTATTACACACGTTGGGTGACCAGCTAGAAGCGTAGAGCTTGTCCCAGCGGTGCACTGCAGGTGGGAGATACCTGGACGTGGAAATCCCAGCAAGTAACATACAGGTTGGCGCGGATCTCACCAACCAGTGAGTGAAGAACACTCATATCTCCCATGACAAAACATCCAATGAACATACGTGACTAACGAATGACAGTTCCAGTTGACGCACCCATGTATTACCTTCTAATCCTTATCCGCCTGGCGGCCCTGGAGGTTCAAGGTCTAGGGGTATTTGCGTAATAGCCGTTGCATCATCAAATGGTTTCAAACCCCGCGTAAGGCATGGACCGTAGTGTTTGTTGTATGGCGAGGCCGTTCCATCCACCATGTTCCATATTTCAAATCTCTGTCCAGGCAAAGGTACTCTCTTCCAGAACTCTGCAGCCGATAAGAACCTACGGGGTTCCTTGGCAGACAAATTACCTTACAACTGCCTGAAATGGTCTTATGGGCAACTTATGGTAGCCGAGGAAGGGGAGAGTTTCATCTCAGGAACTAAAAATGAAATTTGGGAAGGGCGACGAGACGCAACGCTCTTTGGGACCCCCGAAGAGCGGGAGGTGACGAAAGCTCAGTGGGTCGACGAATTGACAGAAAACTCATAAAAGCTCCAAAAATACACCTCCCCAAAAATACAACAACATCGTTATCCAAAATCCTAAATAAGCACAGTTTTTATCGCCAATAACCATCTTAAGAGCCCTATAAGTGGGGACGAACTTTATCAGAACGAGAGATTCGCCTGTACGGAAGGCAATTTGCCAAACAGACATGTCAGGTGTGCTGCCTTGTCAAGCGTTAAATTCAGAAGAGTTCTTGATTCTAAGAGTTTTTTGTGTTTTTTCAAGTTGGTCGGTCCTATTTACTCTCAAGTGTCTATAGAAAAAATTATATTTGGATGTCCTGTGACTCCTATTTAGATTTGTCAGTTTTTTTTAAAGAAATATTTCTGAATGTTGCAAGAAAATATAAACTCGTAAACACCACATGTCTTGAAAAGCATATTCATAATCTATTTTCTATTCTCTCTATGCAGTTCAGTAGTAACAATTCTTGAATACTTCACTGCTTCTAATGTTGCTTCTTTCTCAATATGCCTCGCTGCCTACCGCGCTGCGCTGAAGGCTCGCTGCCACGCTTTGAAGACACTGAACTTCGATTTCCTACTATCTGGACAAACTAATGCATATTCTGTTAAACACTCTCTGTTCACAATATTAACGTCATTAATTTTATTGTAAAATAATTGCTATATGTCTTTCTAATCTATACTAATAAATGTGAATTTAACGACATGTAATCGATATTGATTCCACACAAAGGAGTGTACGAATACATCCGAAATATTAACAGGTTCTTCTTCAGGATTTGACAAAGAATCCACGCAAAGTTTGGTAAATATTATCACAACACTAATGTCGAAAATAAATAATTTAATTAATATGCTGGTAGATGCACCACGATCATTATTTTTCGCCTGTTGGTAAGAGACAGATTCCTAATATATTCCGCCAGAGACTAGCACCAGTGCGTTTCACAATGAGAGCTGTCAATTAAGCAATTCATTCTCATAACTTTAATTAGTATTAAAGAATTTACATGGTATCTTTTCAAAATATTGCGCCCTCTTTGGGTTTTATTTTATGTTACATGTGATGGTTCTTAAAACAAAATTCATCCACATAGAGATAGTCAGAAATCATGCCGCTTTGAAATTAATGTAAGTTCTACTAGCAAACTTTGGTGAGGGCGTTTAGAGTTTGTGAGTTCATGCATCATTTACTACTCCTGCGAAAGTGTATTGCGTCCAGTTAGTGAACATCAGGACTTGTAAGATGGAATCTTGAAAGTAGGTGGTCTACCTCGAATTTTTTGCTCAAGGCAGCCCGCAACATATTGAAAACATTAACCTTGTATTGTAGATTAGACATAGTTGTTTTAATTTTCAATGAAATGTTTATGATACCATGAACGACACTTTAAAGTGTTGGGAACAATACAGTATTACCTGTAATGAAAATGTTTGATATGAGAATCTCCTTATGTGCTATACCAAAAGAGAGGCATAGTATCATAAAATGGTGCTTCATCGTTATGCACTACAAATGCAGGGAACATTGAGTACGAAATGAAACAGAACACCTCACTGACCTCCCTTACAGTACAGAAAACCTACCCTCCTGGGTTTCCTGCAGCTGAACCAAGAGTTATCTATTATCTTTGAAAACGACTGACATCCTTCATTAACACAGCAATAGAATATTTCCGTGCATTTTATATATCAACACTAAAAGGAATCCATGAACGACCTTAGACTATTTTTGAAGATGATTCATTATCTCATTTTTATCGCGCGAGAGACGTTACTATGACCGTTTTGATTCAACGGCTTTCTTTTCAATTGCGACTTTTATCACGACACCGACGATCCAAAAGAGTAGTGGTGATCTTCGAACAACTCTCTAGGCAGTAAAACAACTTTCTCTGTGTTCGGTTCGAAGTGTTTTACGACGTGCGTAGAGCGTAAGCACGTCGGATGGATGCTGAGCATGTTGGACGCTGAGGGCGACACGCCGCCCGCTGCCACAGCGTCTGGTGCGCGGAGCACAGTGGGCCGGAACGAGCTGAAAAGTGCGCATCGCAAGAAAAAACGAAATCTGTTGCACATCTATTGTTACACTTGATATAATATACCATCTCTTGTTTGCGTATTTTATAAGACGAAAGCACGCGGAACTCTGCATTAATGTAAAATCAGTTATTCACTTCATTTCAATGAAAATAAGTTCTTACTTAATTTTTTTCGGCAAACTGCACAATTTTGATTATAATGGAAGTAACTAAATACGGACGTGGTGCAATCTATATTTTACTCTTAGAAAATGTTGTTTTAGATCTTCGACTTTTTTGTGCCTCGTAACGCTAAGCTGCAATTTTGACAAAAGCAGTTTGCTAACAATTTGAAGACCTACATTTTAACCTTAAATGCAGTTGCCAACGCAATAGATACAGTATTTTGAAAAATGTTCCCGTTAAAATTAAAAGAGTGCCGTTTTTTCAATTGCGGTTCAGTAAATATGGTCGTATTTAAACTTATTTTCAAACATTCTTATTGGAATTTGAATGCATTGCTAAATATCGAATAAATATATAAAATTTCCAATTTTCAGAAGAATAAATAAACAAATATTCTTAGTAAATAAAGATCGTACTTACAAGATGCCTCATAAATAAAAAAGAACCAATAAATGCCAATAGTACTTACTCATTAGTTGGCTGATTCTGAAACTGATTCAAATTGAAATAATTACGTATGGAGGCTACGCCATCTGAATTTGCATTTTGTTGAGAAGAAAAAAATGTTACATAAAATCTTAGATTACATATGTGTGACCCCCAGAGATATTTGTACGCATTATTCCAAGTGAACTGCGAGTGAAATCCAATAGACGCATTTCCGTCCTCCGTAGCCCACTGTGCCGGGCGGCGGCCCCTGGACGGCTACGTTTTACGGTTTCCCCGAAGAGGTGCGTCCCGTTTGCCGCCGCCGCCGCCGGGCTGGCTGCTCGCGCGGGCCCTTAACCCCCCCCCCGCCTCCCCCGCGCCTCACAGCACGGTGGCTGCCTTTGCCAGAGCGGGCGGGCAAAAGCCACGATTGCTCAGCGCTCTCACATACGACAACTGCCACCGCGAACGAAGGAAATTGTACTTTGCAGTGGAATTGTGTCGTACATTAGAACTGATGGGATTTATGCCAATTATGAGATTATTGAGTAATGGCATATTTAACGGCAATTATGCTATATGATGTTGATATAATTGTTTATTATTATTATTATTATTATTATTATTATTATTATTATTAGGTAACACATCCGTTAGGTGCACGTTAACTCACGTATCTACGAGCATATGTTTTCTCTTATTAATACTATATCAAAGCAGAATCGACATGTTTGTCAGTTCAAAGATTTTTATTGATCAAGTAAATAACTTAATTTATTAGCATTTAAGGAATTTTCTTGATGAGAGTCAATACTGTATTCGGTGAGAAAGCGATTAGACTCTCTTCTAAAAATTCAACGGTGTGGTGTTTGTGCCCGTGCGTCACCGAAATGAACCACCGTGGTGGCTGGCGGCGCGGTCTTCGGCTTATGGAGCACCTGGAGCGGCGCGGCGGTCGGCAGCGGGAAGTCGCGTGTGCTTAAAAGCTTTTACTGCCCTTGATGATCCTCGTATGGAATTCGACGCATAACTAAAGAGGGATTCAACGAGCGTTTTTTTCAAAATAAAGTAATCAAATCTATGACAGGCCAGTGAGTTAGTGACTTGCTTTGAGTTTTAGAGGTTCCGGTTGAAGAGAGATTATTAACGCAATGGGCGTGTTTATGGGGCAGTCGATCCACGGGCGATTTCGGAGTCACGAGTTTTCAGAAGATACCCAATTCCATTCGGTACCTTGTAGGATCTGCTTTCTACCTATCTCAGGAGAAACGACGTATACGTTTCATATACATTCAGATTTAACGTTAGCGTAATATTGGTGCCATACGTCTTATAGAAACTTTTATGTATTATTAAATGTGTTATCAAATTGTATGTTTAAATATTGCTTAAGATTTACCCATATGAACCTTATGCCCTAACTAAGGTTCCCTACTAAATTTAGGCAACTGTTTTCTGAAAATGTGGGTACAACTTAAGCGTGAGCACATTGCGGGAAGGGGGGACATGGACTCTTTGAAAATTTTTAAAGGAACCCTGTAGCTCTCAGGGCGAAATGCGAGGTTTTCAGAATGGGGGGCCGAAACGTTGGCACCTGTGTCTAGGACGCGGCGTCTCCTGGAAAGCCAAGTAGTCACTGACTCCGGACGCGGAAGCCTACACTATCACCCATTTGGTAAGTTGGCTTCTCCTATTGTTTTAGGCTCCGCACGCCTATGGAAAACAACATTGTTTTACCGGATAAGAAAATGTTGAGAGTAATTTAAAAGCACAACTATGAGGAAACACGAAAATCAGGAGTCCCGTAATTCGTACACATATTTTTTGGTTAAGGTTTAAGGCTGGGAGGACATCGTAAATGTTTCTGTACATAATCAATGGTACAGGAGAGATAAAGACATTTCATATTCGTAGTATATTAATAACGATATGCAGTTATAGAATAAAGTTATAAGATAACTGTAGATTCTTATATATATATATATATATATATATATATATATATATATATATATATATATATATACACACAAAAATATATGCATTTTTTCAATGCTTTAATTGTGCATTTACTCACCGTACTAGTAAGGAATTTTCAGTGAATGTAAAAGCTCAGACAGCAACTCACCTGCAATGATAAAATTAAACATCAATACTTCCATGCAATACAATGTTTTATAATAAAAATACAATGTTAAAGTAATAGTAAACTTAATACAATAATTTTATTTCGTTGATGTAATTCATGTATCATGTGTAATCAATACAAATAAAATTGGAGTATTTGTGAAAAAGTGAATTTTTAAAATATCATACAATTATTTTGATGATAAAAACATTCAATTGTTTTTATAATTTTTGTCTATATGGTTCCTCTCTCAAAGGTAGAGTTTTTTGTCGGACATAATGTAGACATTTTTTCAGATCATTGTTTTTCACAATAAGAAGAATGTTTTTCCAAATTTAAGGTGTAGTTTTATTCTAACCTTTTAAACAATCTATACACGTAACTTTAAAACCAAGATAACAGGTACTACCTACCCTACATTTCGTAAGATGTACCTCGAACTCCTTCTGCTCTTTAAAGCCAAAAGAAACTGTGAAATCTTTGTGTCACTGCAAATATCTCGAAAACGATGAGAATATGTACCTAAACGATTCAAACTTCTAAAAGACCCTTTCATTTTGCTACTATATGCTTTGTGTTTTGAGTAATTGAAGGTCAAATTTGTTACTGGAGGTACGCCGAGATTAGGCGATAATGCTTTAGTTTACAGCTGCCTGAAGCAACAATAATGGCATCAGTGATAATTGTAGCAAAGATTTTTTTGTTGTACATATATAAGTTCACTAATGCGAAGGTTGAGAAAACCATGATGGCACCTCATACTCGTAGGTTCTCTTCTACAGTACCGACAGCGTATAAGTGACTCTGACAGTTTTCTCTCCACGTGCTGTGGAACGTCATGTGAACGGCTCTGAAGCAATCAGCTTCCAAGGAGTTGTTTACTTTCTCAAAGCTAGAGTTCAGCGTTGCCGCTCATCTGAGTCACACGAAGTCACGGAGGCGATAGGTTTCGGCTGTGGAGAAGGTTATGATCATGATATCAACACGAGTCAAAGCCTGTCAGTACATGTTAATGTTTTGAGATTTCATTTATCTGTCATATAGGTGGTGCCATGTGCGTAGCGACAGTGCAATGAACTGTTAGTCACTTATATGATGTACTGCAGGTCTGATGGTGCTGGACGAGGTGTGGCCGGAACAGGTGTGGCCGAGTTGAGCGAAGCAGGCCACGGCGGGGCAAGGCGAAGAAGAGGAGGGCGGGAGGATAATACAGATAAAAATTCATTCCTATTCCTACCTAATAGATTATTGTGGAAAATAAATACCCGGACAATGCAGGGTTCTTGAGCTAGCATAACGAATAAAGACCTAATCAACAATGTGTTATGCAGAAGCAACTGATATTTCTACGGTGAAGACATTTCTAAACCTACTCTGTGGTATGATTTCAGCAAGTTTGAAAAGCATCACCGAAAGGAAAACAACCGACGATCATGCTCGTTTTAGAAACGAGGACGCAATGAGTGCTGAACGGATGACTTGGGTCAGATGCGTCCCAGATCGGGAGGAGACCCGAAGGGGGATTTCCAACTCGGCGGAGGCAGGGCGGGGGCCTGGAGGGGGCTTAGAAACAAAGCGTTCTGCTCCATCGGGTCGCGCTCTGCGCTCCGGGGAGGTCGAAGGCAGGAAGCGCAGGGACGGATGCGGTCGAGATTGGCTGCCGAAAACACGTCCCGGCATTAAATGTCGCCCAATCGGAAAGAAACATCTATTCCATAGCTTCATCAACTTTCAGTTTGCAAAGAATTAATTTTACTCGGAATTCTCTTCTTCATGTTGGCAACGGGGGCAATTATAATTAACAGAATGGTGAGTTAGGTGATTGAATGGGACAGTAGTGGTTTGAAATTTCCGATAACGCCAAAATCACAAGGTAATTTGTATGTGTAATGCAAGTGTCGAACTCACAAATGCAGTGTCGAGCTACTGTTGCTACTACTATTTCTAATGCTAAAGCGTATTTAATATTTCATTAGAAATTGGCTTATTTTGTTATTGTTAGATGGAATTTATTTTTAATTGGTAATACATTTAAAAAGAGCAAAATTGCATTATCTTTACAGTAAGAATTTTGGCAATAATTCGAAAACATGGAATAACACATAAATCTCATTCAACGATTTTCTATTTTCAATTTAGTCGTTGAATATTGATAGTAGGTGTGTCAACTACTTCTGTTTTGGAAACTCACTAAAGTTTTATGTATTTTAACTCTCATTCATGATACCTTACTTAGGAGAAGTTGTTCATGATTATTTTATGGTACCATATGTCTCTGTCCTCGGATGTATGAGTATCTTCTCTCTCAGAAAGAATACAAGTGTAAAAAAGAGTGCGAGTTCGATGTATAATTTCTGGAAAGACATTCTAGTTTACTCTAGAAGAATGTCACCCAGAATTTTATATAAAATGGATTGGAAGAGAAATAATTTAGCATCTGGGTACATTAAAAATTGAAACAAAAAATGCAAGACGCTTTGTTTTGTAAAATAGCGGTATTACTTTTAAATATATTTTTTAATTTGTCCAAGGGTAGAGTAAATGATGCTAAAGAAATTAGTACATATCATTTTCATTGAACTTTCCGAATTTTCGAAAATTGTAAAACCAATAATACGAGAAAGTGTGTACAATTTTAACACCATTTCATTTAATGAAAAATTCCGCACAATAAGTACGAACCTCCAGCAACAAACCGCTCAAGAGGGTTTTAGGGCAGTTAGGTCCCACGCCCGAGAGTACCTCACGAGCCGAACCAGAACCGAGCTGCGTGAGCGCGTGGGCGTGGAGCCTGGGGCGGCGCGGGCCGTGGCGGAGGCGGCGGGGGGGGGGGCGACGCGTCGCTCGCCGCAATTTGCGCCGCTAAAATGGTTCGCCGGCTTCTTGCGCGGCACCGCAAAATGCCGCCGCGGCCCGGCCCGAGCCACGGCCGCCTGACACGGATTCGCCGCTAATGGGCCGCGCCGCGGCGCTGCAGGGCCCGCGCGGCGACTCCGGCGCCCCCGCGAAGGGCCGCACGCGAGCCCGGCGCCGCGCCCGCAAGGCTCCGTGGCGGATTCCATGACGATCGCACTGCCCCGGAATGCAGAATTTGGTTACAAACGGGGGTAAAATCACACACACTTACGCACTGCAATACCGGGAAGTCTTAGGTTTCGGCGGTGGCTGGGTTTTCGACACAAGCTAGGTCGAATTCAGCCACTGACTGAAGGAGATTCTAGCGGTCGGCTGCTCTGATCGGTAGTTTTCCGTGGTTTCTCCGATCAACACCAGGCGAATGCCGTAGGGACAAACGTGCCATGTACCGCGCGCGATCTTTCCTTTCTCTTCCTTGTCCTATCCTCATCTCTTTCTTACATAAACAAATTTCCATGCACTACACTACCACACATGTCGGTACATCAGTCGTGAGTTTAGAGCTTGTCCCGACTGGAGTGTTGGCCCGCTGTTGGGAGATACCTTGTCGAAGAAAAACCCTTGTGGTAAACCTAGTGGTAAGAGATCATGCGCTGTGATTTGCTTATAATTTTATTTTGGATAAGAACTTATTAGAACTGTTACTATTCTGCTCTTCGTTTGCGCGCAGATTGGTAATGCTGACAACAGATTAGTTATAGTGAATGCATTCTTCTATCTTGTACAGGCATATCAAACCGTGCCCGCTCGATCTACTTGCCTGCGTGGGAAACCCCTCCCGGGAGCACGGGTCACTTCCCCTCAATCCGCTCTCACTTCCCCTCCAAATCCAAAAAGCGATGTACTCGCTACAGCTGTAGCACGGAAATTAAGTACAAACCTACAAAAAAAGTTGCTTGATATGAAAAATATATTTGCCTGATGTTTTGTATAAAAACAAGATTTGAATTATATTTATATTTATTACCACTCATTAGTTTATTTCATGATTATTTGATTTTTAAATTCTGCCTTGGAACATTAATCTGTTTAAATCGTGAATTATTTGCTTTTCTTTTGGTGTTATATTTTATTAAATAACTATGTTCCTTGTACTACAATAAGAATGTCGACAAGACGAATCTTTGACTGTTAAAGTTCCTAACATGCATGTAAGAATTAAACGAAATTTTCGCTCTCTCAAGTAACGCGATTACGAAACCAAAGCATTTTTGATTGAAACTGTTTAATTTTACTCTCAATTGACGATTAAAATATGATTGATGTATTTCATTTTAATGTATAATTTTTTCTTTAATGAGAATAGCAGTTATTGGAAATTAATATTGCTTTTGGGGTAATAACTGGCAACTTGTTGCTACGCCAGTTACTCTGGACGTAGGACCGAACTCTAGAAAGCAAGTTCCCCGGGGCCTTCACATGTCTGATCTAGTATTTAATACACAACTCTACTGCGTTACTACGTATTCGAGCAAACATGTTATAAAATCACGTTAAAAAATATGTTAAAGTATTTGCATGCAGTAAAACAATTTAATAATGTGCTTTTTTGTATACCAGCATTATAAACGACCTTTCCTATTGCAAGAATTCGTTCATAATTGGGAATTTTACGGCACAAATGATGAAGTATTAGTATTTTACAGCAAGAAAGATTGCGTCATTACAAGTTCAGCCAATCGCAGTGAGAGAATCGTGCGGGAGGTAAAGTTAAACGGAACTGCCGTTTTCTCGTACAGATGTCAAACACCAAAGACGTCACAAAAAAGTTGTTTCTCAAAATTAAATTTGATTCTATTATAAATACATTATGCTGTTATACAAAAAATAGCTTATGCAACTCGTTTATAATGTTGCTTTATTGCATTGTAGAAATTTGAAAACTCGCTCCTAACTCACTGTTTTTCAAAACTTGTACTCATGCAGTAATGCATAACATTGTAAAGTAATTGCATAAACTTATTTTTAACGTTAATAACGCGGAACTGTCAAAGGGGAAAATATGGCTACACTTTCCAACCCTATACCAAGTTTGTGAAAATCCAAATAAAGCACGCATATCGCGTCTCCCTGCGAATCTCGGTTTCGGCCGTGCAATAAAATTACACGGCGGAGGTAAAAAGTGGAGTCAGTCAACAAGGAAAATTTACTCTGAAACATATAATTCCAACTTCAAACGATTAATTTTTCCTTCAAAGGAACATTGATCGTACTTTTATTGATAAAAAGTTATTCTTGTCGTATACTAATGTCAATCATTTTTTTCTCGCTTTTGGTTTTTAATTTTTTTACTTATAAATTGAAATTTATTTCAAACGTAAGTAATAGTTTCTAGAATGACAACCCGCTTCTGTAAATTTGAAATAAGTTCGTATCGTTCGTTGTTTGAATGAGACAGTATGTCTCTGCTAACTCAAAAGACAATGTGATCTGCGAGTTCTGTTTTTGCTTTGTCTGCTTTAAAGGATTCAAAAAGACCGACAAATTTTCCATCTACAAGGAAATTACAATGCTGTATTTTCAATGCATTTTGATGCATGCCTACTACCTTTGAATTGCCTCCATGTTCTACAATTTATTATATTTCATATAATTTTGTGTAATTTTTTGTACCTTCCTTACAATCTTCTAAGGAGATATCATGTTCTGAATGCTCTGAAATTAAATCATAGTAAATTAACAGAATACTAGTGGTACCTCAATGAAAAAATTTACATGTATTTACACTACAATTACTGAAATTAAAAGAAGTAAGGACGGTCATTCCTTTTTTTGATTTTGCACTGATGTCTTTTCTGGCACATAGAATGGCTATTATGCAGCACACAATCAGTCAAGATTAAGTAAATAACACTTTATTCTGATATATGGTTTCAAGTTAAACCAACTTCCCCATTTAAGCAACACAAACTAAATTGATTGGCCGAATTTCTCTCTCGTATAATTTACAGAGCCATAAAGACCTTACGTTTCTTTAATAAAGATCACACAGGTCAGTATTATTTGCTGTTGTTGTTGGTACATGTTAGTTAGTTTACTTTTCTTAATATACTTCAGTATTATCAATATTCTTAGTAATTTGTTACACCGCAAAGGATTAAGGGGCGAATATTCATTTTCTTAAAATTAACAACTTCCTTAAATGTTAGACTAGCGTCTGTGTATCATCCAGACCACCAAACACAAATACTATCAATAAATATACTAAGAGAGACAGCCACCTTCGAACTGAACAAAAATCTTCAAATCAGGGAACATTTTGTAACTTGTACATTTCGTTTCCTTGTGGAGCTTTTATACAGCCAATGGACGCTTACCCTTAACGTCTTGATGAGATGTATATTCAAACATACATTAGACACCAACCCACTTGCCGGCTCCTCTGATCTGGGGGTTAGCAGAACGCCAAGCTCACCGCGACAACATATATAAAACAAGGTACAAACAACCATGCCCAAGGCGGGAATCGAGCCCGCGACCCTTCGGACCGAAGTGCTGAGTCGGTACACGCTATTAGCCACCTCGATCAAACAGGTCAGCAACTTCTATACTTAATTGTTTTTGGCGAAAATACTTGCGAAACAGCGCAAATAATTCACGATGTCGTACACGAATCATTCTATTTCGTTCAAATAAAGAAATAAGAACGTCGTTTTTATAGAATTCTCAAACGAACGACTTACAAAAAACTCCTTGTTAAATACTTATATAGATAAAACACATATTAAGTGTATTTATAAGCAACAAACTCCTTACAGAATTAAGGTTTAATCCAATAAGAGACAAAATAACTTACATTTCAAAACATCTCCCAACTTATCTATCAGACAAGCAGCGATCCCCTGCCCCTACCTACCCTAGCTAAACCCGACCTACACATGAATCAAGAATATATTTCTATTTCAAACCCATTTAAATAAAAAAATTTAAACCAAGATATTTAATTCCAAGATTTTTCCTTAGATTGCCCTCTTCAATATTTATATTAGATTCACTTAAATTTTTTAACTACTATATACCTGTAAACAGATACGCAAAGTGTAAATAAAATAACAGAAGTTAATATAGTTTAAATCGGACAGTGGTTGAGCGTGGAGGGCCTATGGGAAGGTTCGCGACCGGCAGGACTACTGGCGCTGGATCCGGCCAAAGGCGGTCGCGGTTGCAGGGGAAACCACAGCGCTGGTGACTGACTGCCCGGGCAGCGGACGCCCGCCCTGGAATGTGTTACAGAATTGGAAGTGGCTCCGAATACATTGTCTGATGGATAATTTTTCCATTTGCGTCGAGGCCCGTTTCTTTCTTTCAGGAAAATCAGTAGCTCACCAGAAGGAAGTTTGTTATAACGCGACTTCCTGGAGATTTTTCCTCCGTTTATCAGTGTATACACAAAGCAATACTTGCGGAAATGTAACTATGTTTCGTAGTTATGCGTAATGCCTTCTGTTAACATATACAATTAGTTTGTTTTGAACTATAACAACAAGACGTATTCCAGTATTTACCTCTACACACATTTTTCTCCCGAGGCCAATGCTCCGGAGGAACATTTACGATAATCAGGGACCGGTTTACAAATGACTGCTGGAACATGCAAGTGGAGCGGAAAGCTTTCAGGAATTTCCATAATAATTGCTGTGTTTATATATTGTTGCTCACACTCCCCTTTCTTCAAAATATTTTTTTTCTACCGTCACAAACCCAATAATTGTATGCGTAAGTGGAAGTAATTACAAGTTAGATGAAACGTCTACCTACGCTTTTAATTCTGACGTATTGGTGTAAGTTCATACAATTAGAACACCGAAATACCGTAATTGAAGCTGCTAATCAGTTTCCGTCTATGGATTTTTGTTGACTATATACGTAAAAATAAAACAAACCATTAAAATCTCTTATTTGGAAAGCACATATGGACTTTACAGAACTTGGTACGAAATCGCGTATCGGTTACAACCTCCCTCCGTATTGTAATATCGATCTTTCAGTATGTGAAGAAAACGCCATCTGTTCGCAGATAATTGGCTTTCAACACGAACGTGACACTGCGAATAGAACGAGACAAAAATGGCGAATACGACGAATGGAACAAATAAGACAGAATATCAAGAAGGATAAACGAGACGGACGCAATGGAAGATGAACTAGGGGAATGAGATGGAGAAGGCGAAAAGACGAGAAAGGTGAAGAAAACAAAAGTGACGAAATTCAAAGAAGGCGGAAAATACCAAGAAGATGGAGGTCAGGAGGATGATCGTTGAAGAAAACGAAAACGAACCGATAAAGTAAGACAAAGGGGGCGCAATTTTTTTCAACTTTCTCCCCGCCAGTAGCCCTGGCGAGGCGGGAGTTTATTATCATGTTAGGGCACTTGCGCCGCAGCTCTTTGGCTTATGTGGCAAAGAAGGGGACAGGGCTTGCTTAGTAACTTATTTCTAACTTAACCTATGGATGAAGCCGGCACTTTGGCCGGCAATCTAACATTTGCACTAAACCGTATTGGTATTATATTTCATGTTTTATTTGATTTAGTTTTCTTGGATTTTGTTTTCATCCTTTCGCACATTCACACTGAGTTCTATTTACACTTGACACACGCCATTATATACACCCCAAAAGCACTATCGCCGTGTCTTTAGTCGTCGATAGCGTTAGACGTGAAACACCATCGTCGAGTCGAAGAGAAGCGCAGTGAGTGTGGCGGTGGAGCAGAGGCCGTGGGGCGTGGCGCGTGGCGGCGGAGGAGGAAGCCGGCGCAGCCTTTCTCCAGAGAAAGCCCATTGTGGCGGGCGGGCGAGCGGGCGGGCGCTGGCGCTGCTGCTGCGCCGCCAGGGACAGCGCGCGCTTTGTGCATTGTGCGGGCGCGGAGGCGCGGGCGAAAGCGCACCGGGGATTCCCCTCCGCCCACACGCCACCGCCGCCCTGCGCTGGCGCTGCACGCACCACGCCCCGCCCCGCCCCGCGCCGGCAGGAGACGTTATGTCACCTCGCTCTGCAAGGTGGGATTTGGCGCTTCAAACAAGCCCCTGGGACAGCAATCGTTTAGCAGCTTTATTATGGTAATGTCCTTGTTTAACTTCTCAAATGTTGTTCGTGTACTGGAAGGGGCTCGTACCACATGCCTTGTGTTGCGAGAGCCCGGGCTCTATCCTCAATCAGTCTTTGTGGGACGCGAGGGGAACAAAGCGAACTCTCGCATGTTTCCTCAGGAATATTTAGTTTCCACTTGCTTTTGTTTTATAATATTTTTATATTAATTTTATATTAGTTAGTATTATAATATTTTTATTATTAGTATTGCAATCATTACTATTAATGCACTGTTTTATTAAATATATAATAATAATATAAATGCAATATTAAGAATTATATTTAAAGTAGTAGTTGAATTAGAGTGTCATGAAGAGTAGTGCAATAGAGAAGTAGAAAGAGAAGTGAAGTGCAGTGTATTTAAAAAGTTAAAAATTAGTTATATCTGTGCAGGACAGTCATGTGTCGAGTTAATGTTTTTATTACTATTATTGTCTTTATTGTTATCATATTAGTATTACCATTATTGTCTTAAAAATATTTAAATTTACATTGTATCAATATTCCTAACTTTAATATCTTAATTGAAGTGTTCTGCCTCCAGGTTGTATAAACCTACCTGCAGAAATAATAAATCTATCTATAATGTTTCGATCAGTATTCACCTCATCGTCATTACTGATGTCTGCTCACTACATTGTTACTCATGGGACTCAATGTTCGTAACATATGAAGGACTCGTTAGTCCCTGTAAATAAAAAAGAAATTAAATACTTGTGGCATATTCTTAACTTACTTTGGCGACCAAATGTAGAAAACTGCAGGGTTTTCCTTGGTAAATCATGCTGTAATGGATGATGATAACGTTGGTAACGTTCTCTTTTTTGCAACGAACTTTTCGGGAAAACAGTATGTTGGTATAAAGCGTATTGCATGCGTTGAAAATTAGGAAAAAAAAATTGAAACTGGAGGTGCTCCAACAGCACATACGTTCTGGTACTATTGGAAAAGTTACGTAATATTGAAATATATACTTTTTTAGTATGGCAGAAATTTTAATTTATACCTGATTAAAAAGCTTAATTTGACCTATTCAAATGCAGAGCCGATGCAAACCTGAATTTATTTTGATAGCCAGAAACAATAGTCGAAGAGATTTTATAAAAAAGTCTTCCCCTAACTAAAAATGATGTTGTAGTCATGTACGTTTTTCTGTTGCTCGACAATATATCATTTATCATTTAGTTAATTTGTTTGTTTTATTGAGCAATGATCTTGGAATAGATTTTTACAAGACTACAATATTCATTTCTTTGATTTTACTAACTTCTTATTGAACATTTAGATAAATATATTACTTGCAAAATAATGATAAAACTCATTTGCCTAGTAAAATCAAATACAACTTGTACCAGCAGATTTTTTAAATTTATTCACTAATCATGTCGAAGAAAATCCTGCTAATAAAATTAGTGGCTGTAGTTTTGTTGGGACGTTATTCATCCTCAATGGAACCAAAGTGTATGAGCATTGAAAAAGTCCCAACTCATTGGAAGGCGGCAGGAACGCCACTGAACTGTCCGTTCCAAAATTACCAGACCTTACTTTGCAACGTGAGCTCTAAGTTCAACTGAGATGGTTTGTATTACTCTATACTACAAGTTAATGCAATATTTTCATTATGATTTGATTTTTAAAATAAGAGAAACGGCAGTTTTCTATTCCAATTTATGTTGGAAGGTATTGAGATGCACAGTTAAGGACGTGAATCCTCGTTCACTTCGTTCTGCTCGTCTCAGAAATGCGTGACCAAACTCACGTTCTTCATTGAAATCTCCTCAAAACAAGGAAGTGGCGTCGATGTGACATGTTCTGCTCCATAGCAACATTAACCCAGTTTCCGGGGTTGGCGTGTGTGATACGAGGTGTTTTGGGAAACGCAGGAGCACATCACGCTCGCTTCTCCCGCCATTGTTTCTCTCTCTCCCTCTCTCTCCCTCTCTCTCTCTCTTTCGCTCTCTCTCGTTTCATTAGCCTGCTTTCACCGTCGCCCGCAGCGCAACTCACGCCGCCCTTCGCTTTCGAGCTCTCGCTTTGTTTCATTGCCCCAGTGTCTCATGGTCAGTATTGACTTTGTGCCATGACCTACCACCAGGCCTTCCATCGTCCGCATTACCTTCTTGTGATGGGAATGTTTATGTTTTAGGGCTTATAAGGTATTTATTTTCATTATTCCAAACCGATTTGGCTGATGAAAACCAATAATATAAAATTATATTTATTTTTGCTTTTTCTTGCAGTTACAATTGTGATACGCCAATTTTTACGATCTGATTGTCTTAATAGTCAATAATTTAATCAACAGCACAACTAGCTCTTTTAATTTCTCTCTCTTAAATTTTCCCACGTCTTCTTCAATTTCTGTACATCTTAGTTTTCTTATTCGTCATATTTCTAATACTTTCACTTAGATGTATGTGATATACCTCCATTATTGTATAAAAACTAGTTTGTTTAAAAAACTTTATATATTTTTTTCTTTCCCTACTGTTGTTTTTCTGTTTCGTGTGTCCAGTTCTCCTTTTAATTTTTCAATCGTCCTGTCTCCACCATATGTACATTTTTTCTATCATATTTAACCTACCTTTTCTCAAATCTTGCCACCCTCTCTTCGACCTAGTTTCACCCTTTCCCCTCTCAGCCATACCTTTTCTTGACAACGGATATTCCTTCACCTTCCTCCTCCCTTATCCTTTCAATCCATACCATCAAGTGTTCACCACTTTTGCCTTTCAATATTTTTCTAATTTTTTCCCTAAAACTAACTCACATTGCATTTTTCTACCCCTCCTAAATCTTTCAAATCGGCGCCCCCATGTGTGTTCCTCACTTTCACATATTCTACACAGCCTCTTCTGTCTAGCTCTCTAGTATCTTCTACTCCTCTGGTACTTCTACCCACTCGGAATCTGACTAACCTACTTCTACGTTTTTTTCACTTAAAGTTAATAATTTTATTGTACTACGCTTCGTCTTGAACCGTACTTTATCTTTGTTTTTAGGCCATTGGTCCACCTCAACATAAAAACGAGTATCAATTGTCGGATTCATTCAACAGCGTTCATGTGTAGAGAGTGAGGGATGAGACTTCACTCTTCAAACAAAACGATCGCACCGATGTAAGTCATGAGCGGGGCATTCGATTGCGAAGTGTTGCCCTCGAGCGCGTGAGGTCGTGTGCCGACGTGTAGCCGACTGCTGGCTCAATTCATTTCGGGTCATCACCTCGAACAGTAACTCCTTCGCGCTCCTGCTGAAGTCTGTGTGGCACCCTTTACCTAAATATTTAACGCCGGAACGATGAATAACTCCCAGAGAGCGCTAAGTTTTCTTTTGGGGACACAACGATGGCTGACATGCCAAGTGACTTTTCGGCGGAACTGCCACCATGTCCAAGGAGTACATTGAGTGTTCAGGCAGAGTGACTGACTGCACATATTCGTGGTGGATTGGCTATTAAAATAAGTATATAGCGTTATTCCGCGATGAGATATTATTAGCTTACAGATTTCTACTCAAACTTTCATGTACGATCCTAGGCCATATGTGTGGACATTTGGTGAATAGAACAGCGTTGGTCATGCGTCTCTCATGCAAAAATCCATATAAAAATCTAAATTACAATCTACAATCGTTGTTCCCGAAATAGTCCCTGCTGTGAGATGTGTTCAGTGGAACACTTTTCGCGTCAACGGCACAACGTATCTAATGGATTGCGGAGGTAAAAGTTAAGCTCCCTATGAATTGAATTGCTTTAAATACATCAACTATCTCACACCACGAATAAATAATGTTTTATGTTTTCATTCACAGTTAACTCACAATAACAAAACAAACAAATCGCAAATACAAAGTTTCACCCGTTTCATCATTTGGTGTCAGCAGCGTTTCATGCTGTCTTATAACTGTAGAAAAAAGAACAATTACAAACACCTATAATACAGCGCACTCGGAAAGTCAATGATTTTGTTAAATACCCAGGAGCTCGGAAAAATACAAAATCATTTATGTTAATAATTTCTAATGCGTGCAGAAATTGATAGAAAACTACATAGCCTTCGCCCTTGTAAGAAGTGGTGGTAAATGGATTCACTGAATACCGACAAACTCGGAAAAATCCAAAAACAATGAAACAGTTTCGAGTTTGACTGAAAAATGAAACTTCTTGAATTTATTATTCTCATAATGCGCATACCGAATGAATGATCGTATTAAGGGCGTCTCTGTTTAAGTCGCAGCTGGAGTCATGGCGCAGGCAGGCTCCAAATAAAGAGCTTTTCTGCCGAAATTTCGTCGCTTCTCCCCGCAGCGTTACATAACGTTGTGTCCTTACGAGAAAGTAAAAAGGTCACCGCCACAGGGAGGCAGCGCCCGCCCGTGTTGAGGCGGAGCGTTGCGTTGCTTGTGCATCCGCGCACGTCCTCTGGCTGCGGATTCGCATGCGCGGCGCGCGCCGCACGTGCGCCCGCGTGCGCTCCGCCGGCGGCGCGTGGCACATGGCACGTGGCGCGTGGCGCGCGCGTGACCCGCACGCCGATCGCGCTCGGCGCTTCTCGCGCCGTCCGCCGCTTCCTCTCATCGCGGATCATGGGGGCGCTTCCTCCCATAGCGGATGTCTCCGTGGGATTTCTGGGGCGTTGGAATTCGATTTGCGTACGTCGTAGGGGGCCGTGATGGAAGATTCTATTAGTATGCTCGTATTCACGATTTTAAGAATGTATTAAGAACTGATCAAAGTAATATCCCAGTGTTCAAATGCGCGTGATCTTTCCTACTTCTTCATTGTCATATCCTCACACCTTAAACACACACTAACATGTAGTACACTACCACACGTGTTAGGAAACCACATGGGTATATAGAGCTTGCCCCGGCTGGGGCACTTCATCTATGTTGAACACTTTTGAACTCATTAAATAGTAAGTCATTTTATTCACTTCATAATTTTATTCTATATCTATATTGTCTATCAATACTTCTAAAACGTTCGTTTTCTTGGTATTTATTAGTAGGATAATTCGGAATATGCGATGTGACTGGAACATTGTAAACACAAAGGAACAAATACACAGACGGAATTGGTCGAATTACGCTAAACGAATCGTCAGTGACAAAATAGGACTCAAAGATCCCAAGAATTATTTGGCGAAACTTTGTGAATCACAACCGAGAATGCGATCGTTATTAACGGGAACATAGATTTTAATTACCTCATTTACGGTGCTACAAATTCTTTTCGCATTGCTCAGCATAATTCACCTCTTTCGTAATTATTTACTAGTAGCATGTTGTTGGATTTTCCTCTTTCCTTTTATTCGTGTCCTAACTTTATATTTGGCATCTTTTACTTGGCCTTGGCCATGCCTCGTGTTTAAAGAGTCAGAACCCTTCTTCGGCAGACTCATTCCACGTACGTAAGATAGTTGGTCGTAAAATGGTTAGACATGTATGTATGTATTCCATATCTTTAGTGTCTATCAACTGATAATTTATAATTAAAAATTATACTCACTGAATTGTTCAGAGAACCAGATTGAATTTAATTTATCTTTACAAGTTAGGAAAAGCCCACATTTTTCACTACATTTCTATGTAATTAAATGTTTTTCTCCCAAAGTTTTATTTGTTTAATCTACACATATGTGTAAATATGATGTGACTCTAAAACAATTATTATTTTAATTATTAGAATGAACATTTAAATTATGATGTAATTAATTGATACTAATAAATATTGATTTTAGTCTGAATTGTAAAGTGACCCATGTTCTTTCAATTGCGTTATTGATCCATCAGCGTTAACGGATACTTCACCTTAACACCCAATAATTCTCCATGCCTCTCAGGGTGGATTGGGCTGGACCATCCGGTTTGTACCGCAAGCGCTTATCTGGCACGAAGAGCCAGTGCTATGCCATGAAATCATTTCGTTCGGCTTATCGTGCCCACTGGATATATTGAAAGGAGTTTAGCCTGCTTGACGATCTCGTAAAAAGAAAATGGGTGGTGTTGATGATCTGTACTGAGTTCAATTTACTTGCCTTCATCCTTTCAACTTGCTATTCAACAAAATAAACGTTTTATACTGTTTTATTTGATCTCAGGCATGCTTTTTTTATTACGCCTTATGTTCATAGTTACAAGCAATTTTTTTTCAGTGAATAAAAATTATCATAATGTTCTTTATAAATAGTTATATGAGTTCGGTTTGAGTCAAATAATATTGTTTTTGAGAAACATTAGAAAGCATGTGACAAGACAAGAGGATTTTACGTCGTAAAAAATAAATGACTGAGACTAAATGCACGTTTTGCAATCTCAGTTTCGGTGAAGTTGTTTTGTTCTGAGTATGGCATCGTAATGACCTTCCAAGCTGCCTGGGGTCTCAATCTTCCTCACGTCATTTCCAGAAGCCTTTGCGAAACTCTTCAATATTTCGCTCACTGCCACGCTGTTATGTCACAATTTCATTGTCCTTCAACTAGAACATTCTCATACATTTCCTCAATTCGACGACTACTCCTTGTTTAGACAATAAAAAAATCTGGTATAAATGATTATAGAATGAATGGTTCTAGAGCACTTAACAAAATTTGTTATTAAAATTTTTCTAATGAAACATTATTCATCTCAAGTACGAGATTTGAAATTGTGACTTTGTGTTTGCGTCAATAAAGCAGCACTCGTTTTAGTACTGTATTTGAAAGATATAGAGATAACCCGTTGTTAAGAGTATAACCCTGATATTAAATTTATTGAGAATAGTTCCTTTTTGTCGAGGACCTCACTAGTAACGAACGTCTTGTCCAATGAACGATTCTTCGCCAGTTTGTGCTAGATGTCGGAGCGTTTACGCTTCGCCTGGGCAAGAGAGCGTCTCTCCGAGGTTCGAGTCTCGGCGGTGGAGTATTTTCGACACAGCGAAATGGCCGTTGGAACGACGCCACTGTGATTGGAGATTCTAGAGTCAGGATGTTCTAACGGATCTTTTGCGTGGCTTCGTCTGATCATTTCCAAGCAGGGACAGTACCCGGAAACAATCCACGGCCGCCCGCTATCCGTCTTTCCCCATCCTGTTTACATCCAATTCCTCACACTCGACAATGACGAGACTTCAATCCTGAGGCTGGATTACATTGATTATTTCGTGTTTCCGGTGGCGTTAATTTCTATGGTAATTTGTCCCGTATATGTATCCACCGGGAATGTTCTTCTCCCGATGGATTGTGAGATCAGACGCCGACCTACATGTCGACTTTCGGGGTTTCCCCGTCCAGGTGTCTCTCACAAGCGGGTCAACGCTCCAGTTAAGACAAGCTCTACGATCCAAACATGTGTGGTAGTGTAGTGCATATAAGTGACAGTATTCATTGTGTGTGTGTGTGGGGGGGGAGAGGATTGGACAAGGAAGAGGAAAGAAAGATCGTGTACAGTCCATGGCCCGTTTTTTTGGGCACTGCTTCGGCATTCGTCTGGTATTGATCGGAGAAACAATGGAAAACTACCGATCAGAGTGGAATGCTCCTCCAGAGCGGCTGTATTGGACCTAGCTTTAGAGCTATTGTCGAAAGTCATGTCAATCTTGAGACCCGAACCCTAAGACCTTTCGGTCAGAGACTCTGCAGCGACATCAGTTGAAGCCTCCTGTCACTCGACAATGACATGGTTTTAATCTCGAGGCTGGAGAATCAATCAAATTCACAGATAAAGAATTATGCTTTTTGTAGATACTTAAAACTTCTTTCTTGAAGACGACAAATTACCTATTAGCCGTAAACATAAATACTCATAAGTGCGGTACGAAATAATTACCCAGGTCAACACTCAATTAGTTGATTAGAAAGGCCGTATCATTTGGCCAGTATAATAAAGTTAATAACATTTCTTTTAGAAAAACTATGGTGCAGATAATGCTGCCGATAAGGATCAGATCAACATGAATGTAATGTCACACGAGGAAACATTGGCGAGGAAAAAAAATGCTGTGTTGAGAAGCAGCTGGTAAGTGAGAGGATCGTCATTAGGTAAAGGTGTTAAAACGAACGTGCATTTAAAATACATAAGGAACTACATAAAATTATGATTATTTTTAATTTATTACAAAATCCTGAAAAGAAGACAATTTTAATCTAGGATGTGATATCTATAGTGAGACACGTACAATTAATTCCCTCACTTACCTGTCAGTTTTGATATTTGAACGGGCTTTGTTATTCTTTGTATATAGTCGATTGTCGATTCGTCGTAAAGGTCTGTCGATTGTTTCAATAATGAAGTAATTAACGCCGTGCAGCAAGTAGGCGGGAGAGACGTGCAGATCCCGTTGTGTGTGTGTCGGCTGCGAGTGCTGCTCGCGTGCGAGGCGGCGCGCCGCCCGCCTCCGCCGCCGGCGGCGCTGGCGGCGGGCGCTGCTTCGGCGCAGCGCAGCGGAGGCTATTCGGGTTAATGGACGGGAACAGCCGCACTAATAAGCCGCCTCGCCCCCTCCCCCCATTCCCTCGGTTCGGAGGCTGCGGGAAACGCGCTCGCCAGGTCGCATTGTTGACATAATTCGCGAGCGCATGCTCCCCATTTTATCACGGCATTATCGGTGCAATTTTTCTGTTCCTTCTTTTACCTGTAAGCGAAATAATTAGTATATCACTCTCGGGTGGTTCTTGGACAGCCTGATAGCTTTAGGTGTGGTGGTACCGGGATCGATTCACGGCCTGGGCAAATATAAAAGTTTGGCCTTGTGATACCAATCGTCTCAGTTTCTGTTGCTGCATCACGAAAGACAGCTGGGGTTCTTGCATACGCCCAGATGTATGTATGTATGATTATTATTATTATTATTATTATTATTATTATTATTGTTATTATTATTATTATTATTATTATTATTATCGATTTTCGTTCTCAGCCGAAACTGGGCATAGGGAATCTGTGTTTGGTGTCGTAGAATCAAATTCAGCTATAATGAAAAGAGAATCTACCCTATGCCACTTCTGCTTACTGTAAAATCTTTCGAACAGTGTGGTCTGCTTGAAATAAAATTACCTTTTGTCCAACAGTTTAAATTATTTTTTCTTGGCAGTTCCAAATTTTTCTAATTAATTTAAAAATTTGTCGGATTTACTCCTTCCCATGAATTTACCAAGGCATATATACAATGACTTGTGTATTGAGTTTCTTCAACCGCCAGATCTGTTTCTAGCATTGCAAGCTTCTCATACTTTCTTTATTTTTTTCTTCCTGGCGCTCTTGCCAGCTTCAAGGGATGCCGATTTCGGCTATCCGCACCGGGCACTCAGTGTGTCCTTCACCGGGACCCCTATTAACCTTCTAAACTTGACACGCTTTCGGGCTCTTCAGTCTGTGGTCAGCAGACTTATAAGACCTTCCGCGCCAACACATACAAATATATGAAGACAAGGGAGAAACAACCATGCCCACGGCGGGACTCGATCCCGCGACCCGTCAGATCGAAACGTTGATTCCGCACACCCTCTAGCCACGTAGGCCATCCAGATAGGTGAGCTCCTCATATTCCGTGATGCTAATTCCGTTTTCCTGATATTATGTGTCGATGCAATATCAATTATGGCAGTTTTCTTATTAGTTTTATTTATGAGGATATCAGGTCTGTTATAATCACTGTTTTGTGCATGATAACAAATCGGTCCAACACATCATATGGTGCTTTGTCTCCTATACCGGGGCTGCACTATATGTGTAATATAGAGTAGAAGTATCAAAACGCCTGTGTTTTTACAGCAAATTTTTTGTGTATCAATTTTACGAATTCGATATGCTTTACAAGATTGGCGTTGTCTCAAAATGACGATCAGACCGCCTTATTGTGTTCAGTTGATTCGCCGTATGTATCACATCTTTTGAATTGTAGATTACATTAATCTTCATTACTGTTTTTCTCGCAATGTGTGGTTCGCAGCACCCTATCTTGGTCGGCCATTACAAACCCTTCAGCCTCTTGGCTAAATATCCTCTTCTTAGCCAATGCGAAGTCGTAAATTTATCAATGTGTTATTATTATTATTATTATTATTATTATTATTATTATTATTATTACTATTATTACTGTTATTACTACCCATACCTACGTCATCTCCTATCTGAATATGCGTTTCGTAGTTTATACAATATCCTAGGAATTTCAAATTTATCACCGCAAGATGTGACCTGCGGCCAGCAATGCGGGTTTCTGCAGGTGGAGTGCTAGAAAAGAATCTAGACCAGGTGATCTACGAGTATGACCCCTAGCTCTGCAGTTACCACTCGTACAAGGACAACCGCGACCCTTTTCAAACATTTGGATTAACTGGAAATCACGACATTTTGTTATTTCTTGAATTTCATGTTGTTTATTCCGGAATTTGTTATAATGAGTTATTATTATATTACCTATTCAAACATTTTAATACTTCTCTAATGCTATTTAAAATTGTAATTGTTGTTATCACTACATTTTTAAAGAAGTTAATTAAATAATTATAATAGTTTCATTGAATTAACTTTATGCTCAAGTAACAATTATTGTTTTCTGAGAATGTAAAACATTTACTGGTAATAGCATGAAGAAGAATTAAAAAAGAAACGATTATTATGATCATTTTCTCGAATAACAATTTCAAAGTGGTGTAACATTCCATTGTATTTGTACTGAATGGACGTCTGCGTGAATAAATCCACGCCATTGTCGTCTGGGCGTTGAGCAATCTAGAGTTCGTTCGTCTGCCATCTGTCACGGCGGTGATGCCTCGCAGACCAAAAAGATTCCTTAGAAGAGCTGCTCCACTACGGCCGAAGAAGTCACAACTTTCTCTTTCTGGTGTGTCACGCTGCGTCTTCACTTTCATTGTCTTTTGAAGGCCTACACAAAAGATGCGCACTATATTTACACGGGCTTTGGTCTGAGAATGCGCACAATTAGCAAACAAAGGTTGCATAGTAAGACGTGGTACGGATAAGAGGAAACAGAAATGTGGAGACATCGTCCCACATTTTCCTTGACAGGATAAATAATATTGACTGTTTTTCAGTGTGAGTAAAAAATTGCAAGAAAGGGTTTCCGCTTTGCCGATTAGGCAGATTTTGCTCTTTTTCACAAACGTTTACGTTGCTTTGTTGATTCCTTACAGACGATTTGATATTATACCACAGTATCTTAACTATACTTTCGTTACACTATGCAAATGCTATCAATTTGCACCATTTTAGTTGTCGCACTTGAATGTGTGTACATGCGCCTAATATGACAATCTAGTAGAGAACCAAGGTATTAAGAAGCAGTACGCGACAATAGCTGGGCTAAGCAGAAATAATTCTCTACACATGCACTAAAATTTCGTTTTCTTGAACTTTGTACCGCGCATAACTATTGACTGCGCCTAGGAACTTGCATTCTTCATTCAACGGAATGTCTCCACGCGTGGGTCTCGTTGACAAGATGATGATCTGCGAGCTCGGTTTCGACACACACATTGAACACCAATCGCGTTCTGTAATCTCCCAATCGCTCTTTACCTGCCCACATTTCACCAAGTTGCAGACGAGCGGCTTTGCGAATGGACAACTGAGGGGGGGTTGGTAGGAGACGGTTCCGTTAGCGTTACGAGATTTAAGCTGTAGATAGAAAAGATAGTATAAGTACGATTCAGACACTGTGAATTGACGAATTCTAGAGGCCAGTTGTTCAGTTCGGTAATTTTTTGTGGTTCCTCCAATCAATACCACACAAATGTCAAAGCAGTACCGTAACCAACAGACCTCGGTGATATTTTTTCTCCTTCTCGATTCTCTCCTCTTACATACACGCTTACACTGCCACACATTACATTGCCACACATGTCGGGAGACGAGTTGGAAATTTAAAGCTTGTTTCTGCTGGGACGGTGTTCTGCTGGGGAAGTAATCGGAGGTGGAAAACATCGGAAGCCGGAGTGAACTCGTCACCTCACGAGGTATAAACTGCACTTTGGTTACGGGGCTAATGACCTATGTAGTTGCCGCGCCCGAAGTCCTACTCGTTTTCTAACCCACCCTTCTGTGCTTCGTGTCTCGGTTCTCAACTAGACTCACATGATAGACACGCGCACACACACACAAACGCGAGAACTGAAAGCGTGCAAATTGAGAACCTTTACACGGCACGTCGCTTGTTTGCTGCGCGGTACATCTACAGACGATGCAGCGGGTTGTCTCTTCGGTTGCCGCCCCAGTGCCCCCTGCTGTCGCGTGCTTCTGACGGACGCCGCTGTGATTTTCGCGTTTCAGTGTCCGCGGCTACCACTCCACCCCGCTCTCCCCGCTCCCCCCGCTCCCTGCCCCGCTCCATGCCTCACATCGCCCGCATTTTTCCCGCCCCGGCCCGCTCCCGTCCCGCTCTTCCCGTCCCGTCCCGCCTCCCCCACCCCACTATCGTCGCAGTGTCCCCGCCCCCACGCCCCGCTTCACCCGCCCCGCCCCTGCTCCGTCCCTCCGCCCTGCCTCCCTGCCACCACCCTACTTCCCCGCCCTGTTGCGCCCTGTCCCGATTTACCCCAGCAAACCCTGCGCTTCCCCCTTCCGCCCCGCTCCAGCCCTCTACGCCTCGCCCCGCACTGCGCCGCGTTGCGACCGAACCCCGTTAGGCCTCGCCCGGCGACGCTTTACGACACGTGCTGCTAACAGATCCCGACTTTTATGGCCTAATTCGTGAAACAAGCGAGCGCCGCCGGCCGCCGCCGCCGCCGCGGCCTGCGCCCAACGGGAGTTGCGCTCGGGAGGCCTGGCAAGCGACCGTGCGCGAAGTGCGCCGAAAGGGCGCCGCCCAGAGTGACCCGTTCGGTGGAAGTGAAATTTGTTTTCTTCCAAGCGATACGCTCGCTCCGCCAGACTTGCTTGTCGCTCGCGCTGGCGCCTCGATTTAAAATTCAGGTGAAGGAAAGTGGTTTTTAATGTCTCCGTAAGAGGGATTTTTGAGGCACGAGATAACCGGGTGCGTTGGCGTATTTCGTTGTTCAGAAGACCGACGCGTTGTGCGAGGTGAATATTCGTCACCACAGTTAAATAGCTGGCTCGGATGACAGCAGGGATGGCAATTATAGAAGCCAACGCCTCTGGTTGGTCGTTCCTGTGGTTTCATTGTGTCAAAATTAGTGTAGATTTCAGGTTTGTCAACCCCTGAGGTTGTCCCGTCAGAGGTGTGGGAGTTTAGATAATGGGTGGTGGCGGTGTTCCTCTCCAGTTGGAGAACGAGATCCGGTGTCGACCTACGTGGCGACTTGCGGATTACTCCAGGTACCTCCCCAGCTGATGACCACCCGAGCCAGAACAAGATCTAAGCTCTCTTCTGGTTTCCTGACATGTGTGCTAGTGTAGTGCTTATAAGTGTAAGTAGGTGTGCAAGGGAGGAGGAGAAGGGGACAAGGGTGAGGAAGGAAAGATCGCGCGCGATCTGTGAGATTTCGGGTTTTATGAGATATTGATCCACGGAGAGTTGTTGATCAAAGCAATTGTTAGAATTTCCCAGACGGTTGAAAGTTGACCCAGCTGTGTAACGATTGTCTCGAATCCTAGGGACCTCTCGAACAAGCTGCAGAGGTAAGAGTATTGCCGTTGACAATCGCAGCTAGTCGATCAATATGAGGTAGATGCTGGAGCAGAGTCTTCAACAACGGGTCACGGTCCGCGGAGAAGCTTTCCCATCTACCCTGTCTCAATGTCAAAAAGGTTATGCTGCTTGAAAATACTTTTGCAGGTTTATGTAGTTGTATAATATAGCGGGCAGTTAGAAGAAATGCGAGAAAGTATGTGTTTTTGTAGCAGCACTAGTTAACTGGAAGTTACTGTACCGTCGTTCGACCAATAGTTCAGCCGCGTCGACGCGTCGTGCTCAGCAGCATCCCTCAGAGAGTGTGGGGTAGAGCGAGAGCGAGGAATCGGGCATCGGCCTGCGCCTCTTGAGGCAGTGCACTCGATTATAAAAAGCAGGAAGCGGCCATGGCTTGGCAGTGGCTGGGGAGGGGGGGGCGGGGAGTGTTCGGCGCTTCGTCGAGCGGTTGACCGAATTGGGGCCCGGAGAGGCCGCAAATACCTAACGTTTCTTCTGCGTTTCTGCGCTTCCCTCACTTTCCTCGCTCGTTCCGGCACTCTCTCCTCTCCGGCAATAACAACAACACGCTGTTTTCAAAACAAACAATTTCGTTTCTTTAGCGTGTTTCATAAAAGTCATATGGCAATGCGCGTATGCATAAAAGACATTTCGACAAGGGGAATTAATGCATTACGGATGATCATAATTGAACATAGATGTTAAGATAATTACACAAGCCAATAAAACTTTTGTGGACGAACATAGAGAATAATGTATTTTATAAAATATGAGATTTATATAGCAGGAGATTTTAAATATGTTAGCATTTTTAATTTTTGATGAGACCTGAATTTAATGGCCAATTTTTGACTCAACTCTTACTAGAAGAGTATTTCTTCATCCATTTGCACTCTGTTTTACTATTCACTTTTACTTTAATTTTTTATTATACTTAAACATTTTTTCCGATGATATGAAGTGCAATTCAAAGATACGTTTTAAAAATCTCGTCTCCCCATTAGTAAATAACTTCTCCTATATCCTTAGGAAAATTATAATTTTTAGAGGAAAGAATCGTGTTATATTATTTTGTGGTGGTAAGGATCATGGAAATGTGACTGCTGTTTATTCTCATATGTAATTGATGATGTCGAGAAATGTTGTTCATTAAGTTCACACGTTTTTGCTTTGCTTAAAGTAAATGGGAATTTTATTTTATTAATGTGGTTGTTATATTATTTACGTCATAATATCTACCTAGAATAAGTAAATAAATATATGTGTCCATAACTTGTTGGACTGATTTTAAGTTGGCCTTTTCATTTAAGGTTCATCCTCGGGGTGGGTTAATTACACAGCCACACAAAACATGTAGTCACACACAAAGACTTGACAGGTTTCTCTATTTTATGTTGAAGAGCTGAATACGTATACGAAGCCAGAATTGCGCCATCACCCTCCATTTTGTTAAATCGCGACAAATCACAGTGATATTGTTAATTTCATGTTTTTTTCGCGATTTACAAAACTGGAGGGTGATGGCGCAATTCTCGCTTCGTATTCAGCTCTTCAACATTAATAGAGAAACATGTCTCACGTCTTTGGGTGTGGCCACTTTTGTGTGTGTGGGTGGGTATGCCTGTGTTCTTTACGCCACTCTGAACATTCAGCAAAAATAAACAGAATGTATGGTCAGTAGTTTGCAATAGAGAACCTACAGCGAAGGAAGATTTACTGCTGCTTCTGGTGCCCAGGCAGGGCTTTCTGCGGAAGTTGCGGGGGGAAGCTCCCCGAGACGAGCGGAGCGCGGCCGAGGACGCGACCGCATGCAGCAGGTCTCGTTACGATGAACGCGAACCCGAGAAGCGAAGTGCAAGTTTCGGAAGGCGACCACTGGCTGGTTAGCATAGCTACGGATCATAAATCCTGGCCCCTACAGCCTAGAGATCGCCATCGCCAACAAGCTGAAATATCCGCCAACATCGTCACAACCAACAACACGACATCCATGCTTCGGGACATCGATGTACAAAATTAAAATATCGATGTCAATTATATGTATATTGTCGCAAAATCGTTGATGTTTTGAAGATAAAGTTTAGTAACATCTATTATGAACATTGGCGCGGAGATATATTATCTGAAAGCGACAGAATTTGTTAATTTATAATTAAACTATATATGAACAAATTGAAGAAAATAATAAAAAAACAATGAACAAAACTGTTTATGAAATTACAAAATTAAAATTGACCCACAACATTTATGTACAAAAACTCTTTTAACTTACTTCTCACCTTTATTCATTTTGGTTTGAAAGGTTGTTCGATTTACTGAGATGAGGGAGATGTCACGTGTTTTTTAGTTTTCATAATTCTTTTTTTGTTAAAAAATAAACATTATGCCCAAAATACTGATGCAAGAAATCGGTTTCAATTAATCGATGTTAATAATATTCGTGTATACATATACACTTCGATGTTTCGAAGATATCGACTTCAAGGTCCAATTCCTACTGCAGACTACAAAAGTAAATCGTCTCTATATGTAAATACCTGCGCGTTATTTCAATACGTGGCTACGTGAAACTACAAGAAACATTGCGAGCACTCCTCGTGGAATTTATTACAGATAAAATGGGTTTGGTGCCGGCTTCCTCAGCGCTACTCCTGACCCCTGTTCGCCATCCTTCGCATTCCTTGATTGTTTTATTGTCTTCGTTATCACCTACGCATCAACGTATTGGCCATCTCAGGCAGTGTCTTCATAATGAGGAAATAAATTTTCCTCAAGCCGATAAGCGTTTTAGCTTGTTATCATGTTATTTTCGTAGAAAAGCAAATATCTGTTCAATCCATCTCAGTGCCTCAATAATACATCGTTCGTTATCTCCTTCAAATATTGCAGTGCTAAAAAATATGTCAGGAGAATTGCCATAGTTCACTCGCTTGCACTTATTTTCCTTGTGGCTTAAAATATTTTATTTACGCATTACGTTTACAGAATAAAATAAATTCAATACGTGTATTAATATTCACTTCGAAGCAAAAAACCGGTTATAGAATTCCTTCTTCCTCGTTCAGCGACTCAGGGTAGTGGTCAGCGCGGTTGCGTTCCTCTGTGCACAGGAGTTCAAATGTCGGTCGGTTCACGAGGAGTTTGTGATGAACAAAACGGTTTCATCCCGGGTTCTCTTTATTTCCTCTAATTCTCATCTCACCTCCATCTTAGTGTCATTACTCACCACATTATCTCTTGCAATCATGATCATCGCCACATCTCAACGCTGATGTGCCGAGTAGCCACGTCGACTGCCGGGTTAGGTTCCTGACTGCGGAACTACTAACCATTGTGAAGACTCGTCGCCAGTCAGACCGTCATCTTGTAAATATGTCTTACAACAGGTTTCAAGGGATTTGTTTTCTTCGCAGCAGTCTGTCTTAAGCTCGACTCTTAATCTCTACGTGGTTTCTTTTCTCTTTTTATATCCGTCATCTTTACTAACTTCTTACTCTACCTCTTCTCCCCTTCATTTCTACAATAACTTTACGAATACAGGCTCTCCCTAAAATATGTTCTCTTATTGTTGTTCTTTCATAATCCTCCTCAAACCTTTTATCTTTGTTTATCTTCTTCAAATCAATCTTCTCCACACACTATCTTAACCCTATTTTTAATATTTCGAGATACTTTTCCTCTTTCTTCTTCATAGTCCATGTCCAACACACATACATCACTACCAACACTTGAATATTTCTTATTAGTTTCTGCTCTTTGCTGTCAGCTGTTTTACCGACCGCAATTCTGCTTCTACACTCTTCTGTGCAGCTCTCATTGCACGACATGTTTGCATATGAAACTATAAGATGAATAAATAAATTTCCCCTTGAATAGTCCACGAAATTTGTTTTGCATTGCCGTGAGGTTTTCTATTATTATTTTTTTAAACAGAATTATTAGAACTTTTCTATACGAAATTGCACCTTAGGAATAATACATCCTAATAGTTTTTTTAAAAAATGAATAATTGTACTTTTTAAGCCAGAAAAGCCACTTTTTAAGTAATTCGAATATCGTGAGCGAGTTGTAATTCCGGTAGCATCAACTATTTTGTCATTAGTCCCGTAGGTGAAGTGCATGTTATATCTCCCCCCCCCTCCGTATCCTCGCCCGTGCCAACGCGACGTCCGGCAGAGATCGGCTTGCAGCGGCCGAAGTAGCTCACACATAGCGTTTGCTAGAGCAGCGTCCCTGACTGGGAAGTCCTAGAGTTGGAGCCCTAACGTTGTAATTTTTGACACTCGATAGATAGCTAGGTCGAATTCAAGAACGTATGAAGGACATTCTAGGGGTCAGCTACTCTGATCTGCAGTTTTCCATGTTTTTATGAACAGCAGACGAATGCCAGAGCAGTGTCCCAAAAAATGAACCACGGACCGCGCAAGATCTTTCTTTCCTCCTTTCTGTTTCTTCATCTTCCCTCACACTCACACACACACACACACACACACACACACACACACTTACATGCACTACTCCACCAACCATCTTGGAACACCAGTAGGGATCTTAGAGCTTGTCCCAGCTAGTACGGTTTCTCCTGGATAGATACGTGGAATAGGAAATCTCTCACAAGCCGACGTGAAGGTCAAATCTGATCTCCCCTTCCAGCGTTGGATGAACACTGCCACCTCCTTGGATAAAAAACATTCACTACACTTACGACTAATTACAACAACAGTTCTCGTGACCGGGAAACACCAATGAAAAATCAAATATCAGCTTGCGTTGTTTACCTCTGCAGGTATCCCCCCCCCTAGCAGGACGCCGTCACAGCTCTGGGCCTTCCTTCTGTTCCGACCCTCGAGGAAAACCTAACTTTACAAGAAAATTGCAATAGAAGCTTGGTAACGCGAAAAAGCGGCTACTGCACCCATTGGTATCGGACTCGTCTCCGCAATCGCATTCTCGTGGGCCGTGTTGCATTCGCGGGGCGGGTAGCTTCCTTCGTTCCGACCCTCGGGAGGAAAACCTAACTTTACAAAGAAAAATGCAAAGAGCTTGTAACGCCCGAAAAAAAGCCGGCTACTGCACCCCATTGCTATGCGACTCGTCTCCGCAATCGATTCTCGTGGGCGTTGTGCATCGCGGGGCGGGTGGGCTTCCTTTCATGTTCCGACCCTCGAGGAAAACCTAACTTTACAAGAAAATGCATAGCAGTGCCTTGTAACGACGAAAAAAGCGGGCTACTGCACCCCATTGTATGACTCGTCTCCGCAAATCGATTCTCGTGGGCTTGTGCATCGCGGGGCGGGCGCGTTCCTCGCAGCGCGAGCAAACAGGCGCTTAACGGTCCGGTCTGCCGCGCCGCGCCGCGCATTTCGCCTGCGGCCGCGGTGCGCTGCGCGGCGGCGCCGCTGGCTGGCTCCCTGGCTGGCGGTCCGCGCGCGGAAGGCGCTCGTCATCTCCGTTAATTCCACCTTGTAATTCGTAAACAAGGATGCACTTGTCTGGACGCTGGCCACCAGCTTTTCTCGTTAATAAACGGAAAGGAGTTACAAACACAGAGACCGTGTGGAAGCACGGCGAAGCAGGAAGGGGCTTGCGTGAGAAGAAAGTATCCGGAAGAGCTCGGGGAGGTTGCTGAGTTGCGCTAGGAAGCATTCGTTCAACTCGGAATGTTTCTTCACTTTTTAAGGGACCAGCCATTTTTATATTAAATGTATACTACAATATATATATATATATATATATATATATATATATATATATATATATATATAATCATAATAATTCATCGTACATAAACTTATTTTGCTGTGTTAAGTATAAAAGGTCTATGTACGATTCCTCTTTGACTTGCGAGGCAACATGCTGATTCTTTCTGATGCTACTGGAATCATCAATCGTCTGATCAATTGCGAATACTATTCAGTGATCATATTCAATGATTTATAATATTCTGTGACCAAAACAATGTTCTGAGGAACATCAAACATTCGTTTTTCTTGTCGAAAGAGGTATCACTCTTAGAGAATATTTATTTGTCTTAACTCAGATGCCTCCGTCGTTTATCTGTATTTATTCTACACTGAGAACATTTCAAATGCTGAATGCTCTGACTCAGTACTGAAGTGTTTTTATAGAATTGAATTGATGCCTTATTTTACGTGGCGAGACTCGGGCCATCACGCCCGCTCTTCTGTCTGACCACCCAAATTTTGCCTCGCTCCTTTCACCAATTAACGGGGAAAGTAGGTATATCTTGGGCGAGAAACAGGCGATTTGAATTTAGGTCAGAGGTGTCATTTAGGCTTGATGATCTTTTACATGTAAGTAAATCTACTAACATGGGACAGTCGGCTTTACTTCTATTCCGAAGGAAGGGGTACGAAGGATTTTTTCGCCCTTAAAAATCCACGGTTTCGATCGAGTTACACCATCGCTGCCGCAAATTTTTATCACTTCAATTACCCTTTTTGTAATGTAATGTATAATAAACAAAAGAGCCAAGATATTTGAGATATGTCCATAAGAGAGCTGGTGTTCAAAGAAACTTTCAACATTTGCAAAATGCATTCGTCTGATTTAGAGGAAAAAGTTTGGAAAATGCAATTTGTATTGTTTTAGGTATGTATCTTTAAAATACATAATTTCAACTCACCGAATAATAAGAGCTGAGTGGAAAGAAGAAAAATGGTCTCACAAAAATAGTTTTCGTACTTAACATGTGCTCATGACATATGCACATTCATTTAACGTTCATTTAAAATACATGAATCACATGGCAAGAAAATACCTTTTACGTTTCGAGTAATGGCACTAGTATTTTAGCCACAATTATTTTGTTTAACGAAAATACAACCAACGCACCCACCTTTCACCTCTGCATTCCAAGCTTCAAAACCACGCACATCACTTACAACTCGTAAATAAATAAATCTGATGTTTACAAGACTTCCCCTATAGCAGAGGTACAACTTCCGTCTTCCAGCTCGGGAATGTTTACAACTATGTGAAAACTCGGCTTGACAACATAATTTACAGTGTGTCATCGAAGGTCGCGTGGTGTTTTGTAGGCACGAGGAATTCATGGAGGTATGAGTGGAGATTGGGGGCGATAAGCAGAGGAATTAGGCAAGACATCTGGAGTCGCATTGGATTATTATTTGAGCGGCATAAAAATTTCATTGCTATATACACTGGGAACAATTCGATCGAAATATCGTAAATATAAAATGACAATCATAACTATTTTTCGCAAATAGAGGTATTTCCTTTTCATATAGGTTTATTGGTTTCGACATTTTTTTATATTTATTAAAAAGTAGTATTTTAATCAAGATAATTTATTTGAAGATCATCATTCCACAACAGTAAATTCTGAGATCAGCCAAGACGATAAATTCTGAGATCATTAATTAATTTAATCACTCAGTAGGTCTTACTTAAACTTCTGTATCGGTTTTAATTGTCATCAGATAATAAGTTGTGAATTAGGTACATGTGCTATATGTCCATTTTTTGTAGTGAGCTATTGATTCTGACATATGAACCTTTGTTGTTCCCACAATCATACACTTCATTATGATCTTTCAATGCATTGCCGATCTCATGATTCATTGCGTGTTCTAAGAACTAATGTAAACTTATTATTTCGTGAAAATCATGCGATGAATTGTAATCACTCAAATAGTATAACAGCATACTAGAGGTTTAAAAAAGAAATTTAGGTGATAATAATGACCCCTGTTTTTAATTATTTTTCTTGTAAATTGTGAATAAAAGCTGTCATTAAAGTTTTAATTTATTTTACTAAATTCTTACCACATTTAGACTGGGGGCTACTTATTTCAATTTTAATACATTTGCATTTAAAAAATTGATTCCCTTATAAGCACACGAACTTGCCGGTATGTGCGTAGCCGGACCATGCGAATCTAACGTTGGCAAATGGCTGTTACGAAGCGATTGTCACGGTAGTGTAGACTTCTCCTTTATTGTCCTTCCGCCTACCGCATGCATCCATAGTCCAACGCTTATAGTATACAATTTTATAGAATTTAAAGTTGCCAGTATAATGAATGAGCGTGCATTTCCTTAGTATGAGTCACATATTCTGAGGGTGCGTTTCAACATGGGTGCGTTAGTCACTTCGTGTGGAAAATACGTTAATTTAAGCAAAAAAATACTTTTTCAGATTAAAATTCATTGTCGTTCATGTGCTGATGTTAGCATGTTCATCTCATTTGGTTAAGGTTTCATTCCACAGCTTTGTGTTCAGCCCAGTCCTTGGCACGTGATGTGTCCTCTCGTTTCATTTCCCAAACTCCAGTGATGCCACTCGCTACGCTCCCGGAAATTACTCTTAAAAATATTGCTTCTCACATTTTATGTTTATTTGGAACGAAGAGAGCGTACAGATATGGTAAAGGTTCATTTCGGATTATAAGTGGATGAAGTGAGAACATATATAAACGCAATGTAACTAATTCCAAATGTTCGGCTCGGTGGAAGAAGAGTGGATCATGCGGAGGCCTGCCAGCCGATAAAGACGAAAGGGTTTTCCACCTCGAGGTTGCTGCTCAACACTTCGCTACGACAGTCGCCGTGGGTCTGGATGGCGCGCGACGGGGAAGGCCAAGCTGGGCGGAGAGGGCGAAGGAACGGAACGAGGCGGGAGCAGGACGGGGCGCGAAGCAAGGCCGGGGAAATGTTCCAAGGAGAGGATGGCAAGTAGAGAGAGAGGCCTGACTGGAGTGGTGCTTTAGGTGTTGTGGAGAAAAGATATGAATCGGAGTTCAGGGAATTTTAATGGTCGCTCTGTGCTATGACAATATTTAGGGCACTTTCACTTCCTCGGGCAATACAGTATTTACGTCACTCTAAAATGTTATCATAACATAAATCATGTACTTCATAGATTATAATTCATTCCGCGCATGAATTGTACATTCAAATTATTGTTTTAGGTATTTCCTCAGTATGTTTTGTGAAGAGATAATGTCAGTATTATTATTTTGAAATGTTTCATATATTTGTTTATTGATCTTCTTACAAGCCAACGTGTTACCCAACTTTGTAGGAGAACATTGCTTTCCAAGGAACTTTATAAACAATAAAATGGAACCAGTATATTGATTTATTTTTCAAATATCTGGTCATTTCGGTGTACTTTCCAAGTATATAATTAATGGGTTGACATACTATAAAATGAACAGGTGCTTCACTGTTTCAAATTATCTCGCGTTTCGTACGTAACTCCTTTGTTCACGAATACATATGAGTACTGTAAATACACTAAATAGACAGGAATTAGTTTTAACTTTGTCTATCATTTCGTGGTCGACAATCCAAAAACGTTGATTAGAAAGTAGATGCTTGGATCTCTGGGAGCCGCAGCATCCTGCGCACAGTTGCCAACGTTTCTGTCGTCATAGGGCGACCTTTTTGAAGAGGAGCAGCGAATTTTGCCCTGAAGAAGGCCGCCGTATGACGAGCGAAATATTGACAACTGTCTTCGGACAGTCATTAGATCGAGCAATGAGGCTTGGCAATGAGAAAAATACTTGTTTGCAGTCAATAGATTCCCTTTGCATACAGGAGGTTAGTGAAAAACGCTCCAATTAGGTATTGAGTTTGCTGTATCATTGTGGACGTTTACTACAGAACTGCACACTCGATTAACTTAATTAGGAATCAGTCCAGTCTAATATTTCCCAGTTTCCATCAAACACGTTTATTCCAACTACGCCAACGTTGCTGCGAGTTTCATGCGCCTTTTTCCTCTTGAAGAGTCCCGCGCAAAGTGCTTCTGCGAGCAGCAAACAAACATTTGAGTTGCGCGCGCGGCTGCGCGTGGCCTTTGCCGTGCGCCCGGTCCTGGTTCGTGCCTTGCGCCGCCCGGTCTCAGCCACATTCCTGCGCCCGCACAGCCTCCTCAGCTGGCCCAGTGGCGCCCCCCGCCCCTCCGCGCCTTCACTCCACTCCCCTCCGCTTTTGCTCCTAGCGAACGCTTCCACACTAGCGGCGTGTGAGGTAGAATTCAGCCGCTGTGTGGACGAGAATTCTAGCTGCCGGCTGCTCTGATCGGTGGTTTTCCGTGGTTTCTTCGTTCAGCACCGGGAGAATGCCGGAGCAGTACACTAACGAACGGGACACGGAACGCGCGAGGTTTCTTCTTCCTCTTTATCGTCCCATCCTCTTCCCTAATAGACACACACACACACACACACACACACACACACTCACACACACACACACACACTTAAATCCCCTAAACTACCACAAATGTCGGGAGACCAGTCGGGAGCTTCTTGCTAGAAGAGATGCCTAAAACGGGAAACTCTCGCTAACCATCGCAAATCTGACGTTCCAGTCGGAAGGATTTCTGCCACTTCCAGATATATAAACATGCATTTCACTTAACGAATAAAAGTAGCTGGTGGGCCAGGAAACACTAAATGAATATACTCATTTCACTCAACGAACGTATTATACAGTATTACTCCACGCGTAATATATTATACGAAAAAAAAGAGGGAAACATCCGTCCGAAGAAGCTGACCTCCAAGCAGAAGACACGTTGGAAGCAGGGACAATAATTACACGTCGAAAGCCTTAGGAATTATTACAATGCTGTACCTTTATTAAAGCGCATTATAAAATTTGAGTGTGAAAAGTAGTTCACACAAGTAGTAATTCAGCAGTAGCGTAGGGGACTTTCTAATTGATTTGGCTGCTGGACCGCTGGTGTCGTCCGCTGCATTCCAAATCCATTAACAATTGCAGTATACTTCCGAATACAGCAACTTCCTGTCATCAATGAAGCGAATTCATCATTTTCAACCCATGATTTTTTCATAGTTCTTATAATTGTTGAGTAAACCTGATGTACGCGACTTACCAACGTGACAGACGTACGGCATGACATTTCAAATTGTAACGTGTTACATAAAATATGCACAGCAAAATAGATAATATGTGCACGTCACTTGTGAAAGTAATTATGTCATCGGATGACTAAATAAAAAATACAGTGTATTCCAAGGTGTATTACAAAACTAATAATCATGTTACATATACTATATTTCATGTCGGACGCATATTCGCTATTCCTCCGAAGAAAGCCAACAGTTTGTTTTATGGTCCGTCGCGTAATTTTCCAGCGGAATTTTATTAGCGACGTGCAAAAAAATCGCATACATTTCCATATGCTTAGGCGCTAACGGCGAGGAATGCACGTGGGGCGCCGAAGAAATTCCCAGGCGCTGCGCTAGCGGAACCCGGGCTTTCGCCGACCGCCGAGCCTCGCCGAGTAGCACGCGCCGGGACTCGATGCGACGCGCGGGCGTCGGCTAGGCACCGACTCTCTACGCCGGGGCTCGGCAACCTTTTGGTAACTACGGGCCACAATGGCAACCCCCCCCTCCACAGCTCTCAGGCCGCACGTATCACCGACGTACTTTCTATTCAATGAATTTAAAATATTCAGTTACAATTCAATACTTTTAGTATTAGTACTATGTCAAAACGAGCTTAGATGCTGGAACAATAATATAGCGAGGTACCATTTGAAGGATTCTGTAACACGATTTCGTTTACGAAGAAAATAAATACGAATACGACAGAGACAATAAATACGAATACAAAAACAGTTCGGGAAAGGCTAGTCAGTTGGGCTTGTATCTTGGTCGCAAGCTTGAATCTCCAAAAAAATCATGATTGTTTATTTTTCAGTAGGCAAAAACAGTAGAGTCCCTTCTGGCCGCATTAGATAGCTTTGTGGGTCGCGGTTTGCTTACCCCCTGCTGTACGCAATCGCCAATTGCTACAAGCTGTTCATCCACGGGAGCTGTTTGTTTCACACTCATCGATGCCAAACCAAATTGGAAGGGTGGTCGGTGAGTGACAAGTAGAAATGATTCGCATTCATTCCACAAAGGTTGACGAACTTCACCTGGGGGTTGTGGATTGGACTCACTATTATTTTTGTTAATACGCCAACTGAAGAATGTTCCCAGGTTATCAATATATTTATGTAACTAAAATGTAAGAAAAGTATGGATTAAAACTTCCTTTTTAAGAAAAAGCGCATTATACAACTAGTTTATAATCCTAAGATTTACTTCTTGAGAACATGTTTTGAAAATGGGTGACGTGAGGAGTGGGTTTTCAAATTTGTTTGAATGTAATAACACATTACAAATGCGTGACATACGTTATTTTTTATAAGACCATTATAAATTTATAATTGAATTAAAGTTAATTTTGGGAATGTGATGTCACGGGTATTTGACATCTGTGCGTAAGAACGTGGTCGGCTGTTCGGTTTACCGCTACCTCCCCACGATTCCCTCGTGACGATTGGCTGAATGTAAATGACGCAATTATTCGTGCCATAAATGGCAAATGCGTCATAATCTGTGCTGTAACATATCATTTTATGAACGATTTCTAGTAACGTAAAAGTGGCTTATAACTCTGGGATACAAAAAAAATATTTACATGCAAAATTACTTATTTAAAATTTAAATTATTGCAAGTTTAATTGAAATCGTGATGAAAATAAACAACTCGTGCTCTTTGAATTTGGTATTAATTGCTTCCACGTTGAAATTCATTTGATTAATTAATTCCCACGCATGGATATTCTCAACTGCTTTTCGACATGATTCGAATAAATTCTTGAAATTTATAATGACGGTAACGGAACAACATCACTCCTGAAAACTGTCCCTCACCTTTGGATTGCAGTTTTGAGTCCTCAGCAGTTGGCCCTCTACTCATCCGACAGCGGAAGAATAGTTCGCAGAGATGCAGTCTTTGGCAATCCTCACCTGTTATAGAATCGGTTAAAAAAATTTCCTTGTGTCCTGAAGAAAGCTTAGAGTGGAGGTAGGTTTAGATAAGACCAAAGTAGCAGCTCGGTAACATCACATGAAGTAAACATCACGTGTACTTCAGAGACGTATTCCACCACCGAATCACCTGTTCAGACTCACTTCTTCGTACACTGTTTTTAATGATGGTTTCTGTAAACTCGTCAGTAGTCACAAATAACTTGGAGAATTTAAACTGCTTGCATAATTTCGAAAAGATAATTGTGTTATTAAAAGTGAGTTAAGATCACTATTTCATTCACAATATGCCTTTGTCTACTTTGATTATCCTAAATTATACTTTACAAATTTGAAATCAAAATTGAAATGAAATTTTATAAGAAGTATTTTTAGTTTGCATTAGAATCTTTCACTTTTTCTTCTTTTAATTGGTGTCCAGATCCATATTTTCAGCGACTATCGCACTTCTATTCTTCTTAGGTGTCCACGTAGTCTCTTGTATTCTTGCCTATCAAAGTTTTTTTAATATCCACTTTTATTATTTATCAAAAAATGTGTGACTATTTATTTGGGTATTCAAGGGTGTGGTACAGGGTGAATGCACAGTGAGTAAAAAACTACACAGTAAAACAAGAATATACTTTTCGATATTTTATCGATTGTTCGATAATTCGATTTTCTATCGTTTTCAAGGAATCGTCATAGCTCATATAGATTAGCAGTAGATGGTATGGATGTGAAGTCCAACTATATGTAGAAAGGTCGAAGGTTTCAACATATAGCCTCATTTAACAAGTCATCGTTATATACTGATAAATTAAAACATAATGTGTTTTTTCAACGTTTATTGCAGATCTACAATTGTATAAGTGAGAATATTGTACTTCAATTGATAGATGAAGGTTTCCAGAGGTTGTAAATTGTCAGCAGACACTTTTTGTTATGTTTGAGGGAATTTCATCGGTACTAAACAAATAAAAGATAAAATTGTGCTTGGCACAAATTTAGGTGACGCATATCTTATTTCGGTGTACATATTCAAGACCAAGGTGTTTTATGGGCTCTCCACGATCTTGTAGCTACTGTTGATTGGAGGGTTGGCTTGGTTCAATAGGAAAGTGTTTGGCATTTAAAATTCTCCGGATACAGAGGAAACACACCAAACATAACTTATTTTTGTATGGTGGACATTACAAAAGTTCCAAGAACAGAAGAATCTTATCTATCCTTTCGTAATGTCGTATATTGCTTCAGTGACACAGGAAAGAGCTACCAATTCCATCGCTACCAAAACAGACCATATGAAAAGATGAAATGGAAAATTTAAGTAATATGTAACTAATAGTAATGTAATAGTAAAATGTAAGTGTAATATCAAATGGTAGCACTATGATAAGAAAAATTAAATTATGGTGAATTTTCAATAAATTATTTTAATGTTCATGATATTTATTGTATTATTGACATGTTATACAATTTTCATATACGAGATGACTTATCTAAAATGACGTGCTACCCAATGCGGCATTTTAGCAATTTCTTTTACTGCCAAATCTTCCCCACGACGGAAAACAAAGATATTCTATTCTATGAAGTTAATAACTGAATATTTGTCACAAGTGTGTCGTGAAAAATGTAAATTATTCATTACGAGCATTGCGTTATTTTCTTCTATTTGGCAGAGTCAAAACAGAAGATAGAGTAGACTTTTTTGGTAGAAAATGTAGTTACATGCTGTTTTTGTGGTCCTAATTCACGTGTGGAATGGAAGTACCACATCACCTAAGATTTTGATACAATAGTTCACAGTTCCTTGTGCTTGCTGACATACCAGTTGTTTCTTCTATTCTGAAGCTTATGTTCAATTAATGTCTTTCAACATGAACATAAACCCTGTTGCAGAAATTCTTCAGTTAACTCATTATTTCATCAAAAGAGTGTAAATTTGAAAAAAAAACTATCGATTAATAAATTCTTTCATCAAAACGCAATTAATGTCAATCTGTAAGTTACTCACTTACTTGATTCAGAAAACGCCACTTTTTAAATCAAACTCGTACGGAAAACTACTCGTAAAATGGAGGTTTCATTCAAACACAATATTTAAATGTACAACCTAGCACTTGCGGCAAACGATTTACCGGAAGTTAAGGTAGGCATACACTTTCGAGTGGGATGCACAAACTTGGCTATCTGTCTGTCACAGCCGCAAAGTTCTCACAGTGCAACAATTTGTAGACACAAAGAACGGATGTCCAAGCAGCGCGAGCGCAATTCGCAAGGTGCACTCGAGGCTGTCAGCCCGCCGTCCTCGGTGCTTGCGGGGGTGGGCCAGCGGCGGCCGCGTGGCGCGCGCGTCTGCTGTCCTCCCGCCAGCGCAGTGCCGGGTTCCGCGCCCGATCGGCGGCTGACGTCACCAGGGGGCGCGGGAGAGAGAGAGAGAGGCGCGTGCGCCAGGACGTTGTCTGTGCAACCACAGCAGCCGCAGCGCGGCATCAAGTGGGGAGGGGGCACGGCCCCTATGCCCCCCCCCCGCAAGATGTAGAATTTTCGTTTGTTACCTTCATCTATTTGTCAAAAGTTATTAAAATGTTATTTATATTTACATTATGTAATTACTTTATTAATATTATATAGTATCATGAATACACTACAAAAATAATATACAATATAATAAATATATTTATTATTTAAAACAAATCTGTGATGGCCCTTCCAGAGAGATCGGTTCGATCCGCCCCTGCTGCCACCGCCGCTGCGCTGCCGGCTGGCGCGCCTCGCACGCGACTTGCGCGCGCTGCGGGCGAGGCTTAACGGTAAGCCCCACGTGCCAGTCACGCTCGCGAGGCGGGCGGCGGCGTGCGGCGGCGGCGGGCGGCGGGGGCCGGGCGGCGGGCGGCGGCGGCGGCGTGCGGGCGGCGGCGGCGCGGGCGCGGCGGCGGGGCGGCGGCGGGCGGTTCCGGGTTGCGCTCCTCTCGCGGGGGATTCCGCGCCGCCGCCGCCGCCTCCGCCTGCGAATCCGCTTCCGCTCGCGACGGAAGTGGCGAGGCGCCGCGCGGAAGGGCGCGAGGACGAGGAAGCACGAGAGACAGACGCTCTCGGCTGTGGTTCCCGCTCACGTGCGTCTGGGGTCCACCGGCTGGAGGGCTTTCCGCGTGTCCCCGGGCTTGCGCTACACTTTTAGTCCCTCTTTAACGGGCCAATTTAACCATGAGACGATCGTTTGAGTGATTGTTGCTTCCGAGCACGTCAACCGGTATAGCCGTCAGTCCCGTTAGTGTAGTGGATGTTTTAGATCTGGAGGTGGAATTGATCACGGGTAGAGAGATCCGGCGACGACCTTGAGGTCGGCTTGCGGGGTATCTCACTCATCGGAGAACCGCCCAGACGGGACAAATTCTTAGCCCTGGACTGGTCTCCCGACATGTGAGGTAGTATAGTGAGTGCATGTAAGTGTGTGGATAAGATGAGAGGAGACCATAAGGATGATGAAGGAATATTCGCGTGAGGTCCGTGGCTTGTTTGTCAGGTTACCGCTCGGGCATTCGCCTAGTGTTGATCGGTGAAACCACCAAAAACTACCGATGAGAAAAGCCGCCCGGAAGTATTCTCTTTCAGAAAGTGGCTGAACTTGACCTAGATGTCCAACTAGTGTTGAAAATCCAACACCGTCGCATCTCGAACCCTAGGACACCACGCCTGAGTCGCTGCAGAATCAGCGGAAGGGCTGGCTCATACTCACTTCTGATCACAGGCGAGGGCGGATTCTTCCGGAATTTTTGGTCTCTTTTCTAATGGGCAAGTAAAGGCAACCAAGATCTGTCTTTGCCTTGAAAACATGATAATGAGGGATGGATGACGATGACAAAATGACTATCTAGGGGATGTGTTTCAAACGGGATGAGATGACATTCAGAAGGATACGTGTATGGCACAAGAGCCAGCCACGCTGCAATCACCTGATGACAACACCCACAACATTTTATGTTAGACTCGAACTCGCGGCATTTGGCGCCAATGTGATTGGCAGCTGCGCGGAGGTCGGATTTAATATTTAGAAAATTGACATGTATTTGGCATTTGGAGTCGATTGTTCAACTGTTACCGGCTAGCCAACGGTGTCCCCCGGGCTGGGCCTAGTTTAATTTCCACGCGTGGGTGGCGAGAGAGACATGTGGCGGACATGACGTAACTCCTTCATCGTAACTAGCAAACTCTGCCTGGCTGAGCTTTTCTTCATCACACATGCCCTGAAACTGAGAGTTTTAAAAAAGTCTAGTTTTGCTCCGACAGGGAATCGAACCGTTAGCTAGATAGCTTTAACCGTATTTAAGATGGATATTTACGTATTCAGAGTTCTTCATTTGGTGTTTTCTGTACGCGGCAGATCCTCCTCCTACTCTTTCTCCTTGTCTTTTTGCTTCCTATCCTCTTTTAAGGGACAATAGAGGGGCTTCATCCCTTTTCCTTAATTCCGAGAACTATTATTTATTTATAACACTCCTACAAGTCCTGCAAAACTCTGTGTAATACTTACACCACTCGAGATAAATTGTGAGTTGAATATTTGCAGTTGATGAAAGCCACAACTATGAAGAACTACCAAAAAAGTCAATGATAAGATACATACACTAATGCTCATAATATTTTTCCATGTTAACTTCGTGTCCGTGGCCAAGCGACGTCCCGCCTAGAAAATTCTTGTGAAAATCGCTGAACAAAGAACGAATGTATTGTGCATGTGAATTTCGGCTAAGACAGATATTTAATGTACGAATGAGGCATTGAACGGTTCGGAAAACATTGAATGACATAATTTCAGCCAATAGTTATCATTCACTGGTTCGCAATTACCCCAAAATGACTCTAAACACAAGCCAATTCAAAATAACAATACCCTTCTTCTATATTATGTGATACACTATGCACTCTATTTAAGAATTTATTGTGATAGGACGATTAACGAACGCATTCCCAATACGACACAGCGAAACTCGAAACCGACAGCAGACTTGGGACGTCGCTGGCGACGGGCAAGTGCGGAAATCATGCTGAAATCAGCCCAGAGTTCGCGAATAGCAACACGACCGTTTGCAAGCTTGTCACGAGGATCCACTGCACTAATTGCTGCTCAGGGGAAGATGCGTCCCGGGTGAGAGGCAAACGGGTCGGATTGACGCCACGGAAACGAGACTGCGTCACCTGTTGCAGAGCTTCCCTCCAGAGCGCGTTCAGCGCACCATAAGAAGCGTATGAAGTGTTATCAGATTCCGCGCCATGCGCGTGATTTGTAGAACGGAACGCGATCCACGTTTAGATCATTGTATTTACGTTCTACTCTGTGACAAAGTGAGCGATATTTCGTTAATTTATCCCAGATAATTTCTAGGATCCACAGTGTATTATCACATCTAACGTTAAATTATTCTTATCAATGTATTTCCTCGTACACTAATGCACTAAAATGTATAACATAATCTTATTCGAAATGAATCACAATCATATTTTTTAGAGATCTTCCCGTGTTAAATTTAATATGCTTAAACTGACTGCTGTTTTGAAGAAGATGGAGTTTGTCGAGGAATTTCATTCCGACGTTTGGAAATTTGCGGAAGCGATCATCATTTTCATAGATACAAACATACTCTCGGGCCCATTGAACCTGCGGTCAGCCGCCCAGCACCAGGCTCCCTTCAACGCAGCGCGAAAGACCAGACACAAACATTGAGGTCCACGTGGGGATTCGAACTCGCGAACCTCCGTCACAAAGACGCTAATCGTTTCGCATTCATCCCCCGTGCCTCCCGGGCAGACTCTAAATAATGGCATTCATGTCATTGTGTCGGCCACAACGCAGAAACGAGGTATTGAAAAAGTGTAGTGCAGAGTGTGGGCCGTTCGTCGGCAGACAAAGCGAGTGTGCACACGCCGTGCCCGTTCGCGTTGCTCGGCGCAGCTTTATGGCGCAGGTGAGTTGCAAGAATCCGCGCGGCGACAACGGGACTCCGCGCGCCCCGCGCTCGGTTTCATCCGCCGCCGCTTTTATTTGATGAGGTGACTGCGGCGGCAAAAACCGACAGCTAACTTTCGATGCAATGTTGCCAGCGGAAGATAAACGTTCCTCTAGGCTCGCCGTCTTCGTTGGAGAATTACGCGCGACGTGGTTGTTTCTTTTTTCCCTAAGGGGCTGTATGTTTGTATTTTCCATGACTGTTTCACAATGGATTTGTAACATGCGACCGATGAATTACACTTTGAAGGGTATGACGTTCATTAATAGTGAGTAGTCTAAAAAGATTTTAAGTTAGCACTGGGGTAATTATTCATATGAAATGTCAGTTCTACAGAATATTATCAAAAAGAAGAAACTTCAGGATGAGAAATTGCCTGTAGTGCTCGTAACTGAGGAAGTCGCTCTTTTAGATGTTATGGGAACAATGAAAAAACAGTTGCAATTTCCGAGTCACAATATTTTTTTTCTACAAAGTTCACGCGATGCGCCTTGTGAAGTGCAATAAGGAAGAAGCTTTAGAAAAATAGATGAAATCGCGTGTAATACTCACATTAAAGGTCATCATAAGCCTCGAGTAAGAAAGTATTACTAGAGTTAATGCGTAGAACACTTTAAAATTTTAACCAGCGAATGAAGCTATAGCTTTCTAATACAAATCGTCACAGTTTCTATTGCTGTGTGACCAAAGAAAGATCCGACAATCCAAATAAGAAAGGGTCGGGGATGGGAATGCGTCACGCTCGCCACATGTCAACTTTTCTCCAAGGAAGGGAAAATAAATAAAAAGTGGTCCAGATCTGGGAACACTGCTTGCGCAAAGATAGCTCGAAAATCATCACAAATGGTTCGGATTCATACGAAAATGCGTGTGCCGGATGTTTTCTAGCAAACAATCAAAATTTGAATAACCGTATGTTTATATTATACTTCATTACTTTTTACTTTATTTGATACATATTAATTTTCTTTTTAAATTCTGACTTGCTTACTAATTTTTGTTAAGAGACAGAAACATTTTTCAATGAAAAATTCTTTGCCTGTTTACGTTTTGGTTATATTTTGTTAAATGGTTATGCTATTTATTGGATATAGCAAGAATATGATATGAATGAGCAATAATTAATTAAATAATTATAAATAAATTAATTAATAATGAATTAAACAACACATTTTATGTACTATCATTACATTACTATTAACTATTATAATTAATTATTAATTAGGGGGGTGTTTCTGGACAAAAAAGTATAAACTAAGCACTGATTAAACACACACACACACACACACACACACATATATATATATATATATATATATATATATATATATATATATATATATATATATATATCCAGGTTGTCGCCGCCTTGCGTACGAGCGTGTACCTGGCTGCGCCGCGCCGTGCTACCACGTTCCGAATCCGGCGTCCCTTCCGCCACCCGATCCTGCGATCACGATGTGCGCGCCTGCGGCCGAGCGCGAACGGAGCGGGGGCACACGCAACGTCACTTTGCAGTTCATAAAGTATTCGGTAGTGATGATGATAATAATAAGGCTTTCATGGGCCGTGTATGCGCGAGATCCCGACAACTGATAACATGTTTTAGCAGAGATGATTATCCAGGTCGCTGGTGACTGAGGCAGATACAGTAGGTCACCGGTAGATCCAACCAGTATAGCCTTTAAGTTCAAGCCTACGTGCGGGACTTGTTCGAGACTCCCGAATGACATCCCGACATATGTGATATTGTAGTGCATGTAAGTGTTAGCATGTGTAAGAAGTGGGGATATAGAAATTCAGAGGAAGGAAAGATCGCACAATACTTGTACCCTGTTTGTTACAGTAGTGTTTAGGCATTCCTTTTATGTTAGTCGGAGAAACCCCGGAAAACTAGAATTCTCCTCCAGACAGCGGCTAAATTCGACGTAGCAAGTGTCGAAAATCCGCCAACGTCGCGTCGACACTAAAGACCTCGGAGCCCCTGCGACATGCACTGCAATGGCATCAGCAGATGCCCTGGACAACGTAGGCCGGTATCGCTTACAAACATGCGCTGTACGTTTCCTCTCTTATTCTTCCTAATGCAACCTTCCCCCAGCTGCGTTGTGTGTCGCGGAGGCATTGGCGCGGCGGAGGGCGAGGCTGTCGCAGGCGCCGGCGCAGGCGGCTTCCGCGAAAGGCCTCGGTTCAGAGCCCCGCGTGGGCCTTCCTCATTCCAGGGCCTCGTGCATTACGCATTCGCCGCACCCCACATCGCTCGCGTTACACTTCCTCCCTCGGAGAAACATATTCACTGCGCTTTGTTTGGCGGTCATTTCAACGAATAGCGAACCACTTGCATACCGGAGCGATGCCTTGGTGGCCACACGCTTGCCTTTGTAGCATTGTCGGAGGTCTTTGGGTTCGAATCCTAAAGCTAGAGTGTTTTTGGCTGTAGCTAGATATGTAGGTGAAACTAGGTATGTTGCTGTCTGGAGGGGATTTCTAGCGGCCAGCTGCTCTGATCAGTGCTTTTCTGTTGTTTTTCCGATTAATACCGTGCGAATACCAGAGCAGAACCAACAAACAAGCCATGGATCGCGCACGATCTTCCTTTCCTCATTATCTTTCCCTCCTCACTCCTTATACACCCCCCCCCACACACACTCATGCACGTACATGGGTTATAATACCAAATGATCAGCTGGAGACGAACTAGAGACTAGTCCGATCTGGGATGAACCTGTGTTGAAAGAAATACTTGAATTACTTTCTATTGAAATACGATATTTAATTTTTTGTAAATCCTACTACCATAATACTGGTTTCAACATTCGGAAACTGATTTGTCTTAATTGTTATAAAACCATTAATACGTTCTCCTTTTAATGGTTATATTTGCTAGATCTGTGAGTTCATGTTGAGTGTTCTAGCAACACAGATAAAATGTGCATGTTTTGTGTAGCTGATTCTGTCTGAAGCGTATTGAATTGTGACCCCCAAAAAAGCCACAGTCAAGGGAAGGGGAAAGGGAAGAGAGAATTGGTTGAGAGAGTTATTGGCAGAGGGAGAGGAAGAACGACGCATTTATGGAATATGGCGTTTTAAAAAATTGGACAAAACTATTTCGCAAACAAATGATTTTATTTGCATTTTACGACATATTCATTGTTTTGGCTGAGAACAATATGCGACCAAGTAAACATTAAAGTTTTACAGTTTTAAAGTGTTTATATGTTAATTATGAATACGTAAACATATCTGTTAAAAAAGATAAAGTCAATAATAAATATGTCAATTAATTTTGAATTACAGACAAAAATACGTGTACGAATGTTTGAAATATATTGATATTGAGCGGAAACAGTTTTTCTTGAAAACAAAAAGTTGAGTGAAATAACAATCAACATGAAAGTCTTAAAATATTCAATTCGAAAAGATGCAGAAATCTCTGATCCATATTCATTGTTGTGTTTTCATCTCTGTTCACCACTTCTAATACTCGTAATCAATCTAAAATGACTTATGCAACGAAATAAGTTTTATGTCGATATATTTATTAATATAAATATTGAATTTGAAGTTATATTAATTATGATTATAAATATTAATAATAATTAGTAGATGAATTACTTTCAATATAAGAATATTGTTTATTCAATAATACTTTAGAGTGGCTGAGGTGATTCGTAAGTTTCTGTGTTTTTTTCTGTCAAACACAGACAAATGCTGGGGCAGTACTCTAACCAACGGGCAATGCACAGCGTGCGATCTTTCCTTCCTCTTTCATGTCTTATCCTCATCCCTTACTTACACACACACATCCTTATGTGTACTACACTATTAAACGCGTCGGGAGGCCAGTCGGGAACTTAGAACTTGTCCCGGCTGTGGTGGTGCCCTGTTGGTAGGAGATACGTTTGTAGGGCAGCTGTATACTTCCAGGTAGCTCGAGGTATCCTCCAGCGAATCACGTTCCAGCCGGATCAACTCTGCGCTCCCAACCGGTCTTCCGGCATGTGCGGTAGTGTAGTGCATTTAAGTCTGTGTGTAAATAAGGGGTGAGCATAGGACAAAGAAGAAAAGAGGAAGATAGTGCGCGGTCCGTCATCCTTTGTAAGGGTACTGCTTCGCCATATGCTTTGTAGTGATTGGAAAAAGCATGTAAAATTACAGTTCAGAGCAGCTGGTCGTTAGAATTTTCCTTCAGACACGATTGAATGCAACATAACCTATCGACATAGTGTCGAAAATTCTTCACCTACGGCACTCAAACCCTAGGACTTACCAATCAGAGATACGGAACTGGCGGCAGCTGTTTCTCTGAACCATTTCAGACAGATTGGAAATCATGTTAGAAGAATTTTCCCTATCATTCCCTGGGGTTTTTTCCAGCTGTCAGCCGGTTACCCTTTACGTCCCGATGGGACACATACTACCATACACTAGACACTAAACACTAACACTCTTGCGAGCTCCTCTGATCTGTAGTCAGCAGAACGCAAGGTTCTACGCGACAATACATACATGAGAATCAAGGGACAAACAACCATGCCCAAGACGGGACTCGAACCTGCGACCGTTCGGACCGAAGTGCTGAGTCGGTACAGGTTCTTGGCCATCTCGGCCGTCCGGGTCGTCTTCACTAATATACTTGTTTAAATATTATAACAATTATTTCAGAGTTCTCAAACGTATTTCTACGAGCATTTTTTATTAGGGAAAAAACTTATGAGAAATTGGCGACAGCTGTTCCTTCGGCAGGATGCGGTGCGCAGTGGGTGTCCGGTGCTAAGGCACCAAAGCTGTCCCCGCGCTGGTGCGGCGCGCGACCGAGAAAAGCCTCTGCGCATGCGTGCGCTTAGGGGTTAGGTTAGAGTTCCACGGCGGCAGATGGAGCGCTAAACCTCCGCGGACACTGTTCGCTTCGCATTGCAACGCTCGTGAGAGCTCCTCGTTCCTGGGCCGTGATCTCACTCCAGGGCGCTCACACGCCATCCAGGTAATTCCTTTTCTGTTCGCTTCTCAAGGCCTTGTATTTACGCGCTTGTTGCGGACGCGGTTTTCGAAATGAAATCGAAGCGCCTGCGAGATAGCGTGCACGCGAGGGGAAAGAATGTAAGCGTCAAGCGTAAGCGTAAACGCGATTTGGCACGGTTGCTGTTCGACTCTTCTCTTTGCTTTGGGTTTGCACTTCGTTTACGTTGGATGGTCATGTACGTTCTGCAGCAAGCGCTAGGTGTAATTCTTTCTGACAAATGGTCTGTGTTCATTAGTTTATATTTCATTGCATTGGTGTTTACGAACGAGGAATATCGAGTAAATCTAAATTACTCATGCCCAATGAACGAAATTAAAACAAAACTACGCCGCCTCTGCTCATGCGAGAGATGTATATTATTTTGTTAGTTATATAGAACTTTGGAAAAATAAAAAAAAACAATGAAACGGATTCAATGTTGACTGAAAATGGGAATATTTTATTATATTTTTCCGTCTGCTTCCGTAAGGTGCCTGTCAACTGAATTCTCATACCCAGTTCATCAATGCTTATGACAGTGTGTCAGCCTTGGGTCAGCAAGGTTCGATGGAAGAGGCCAACTGCCAATACACATTTGGTATTCACATGTGGCGTTAATGAACATTATATTTTAGGATATTCTTGGGATGTAAAGTACTGCTGTACAGTATGAACACTATACTGTGTTATTGCAGTATGCATGAGGACTGTTTTTATTTTAAAAAAATTGCATTGTTTTATGAGAGTATTTTATTTCTCATTCTTGAGCAGCGTGTGTGCTACATTTTGGAATACGATTTTCAATGGTTTGGTTGAACAGCATTTTAATTAACTAACATACTAGTTAACTCTGGCAATGTAATAGAAGAGTTGTGGTTGTTTTTTTCCTTTGTGATGGAAGCGATGTTCATGACTAACAAATGGTACAAGTGCAATTAAAATGTAAAAGCAATATTAACATCATTTTTTCAAAATTGTACTTGTTTTCATATTTGTAAAGAATTGAGGGATGCGGAATCATATTGTGCCCCGGTGGCTTGTTAGCGTGCTAGCTTTTCACGGCGCAACCCCGGGTTTGATATCCGGCCATGACAAAATTTTAATTGTGCGCTTGCCTTACAAATCTCCCAGTATCTATTGCTGTGTGACGATGAAAAAGCTCACCCTAAGGTTACGCAGACCAGTATATATGGTGGAGGGATTTCTTCGTGCTAACCACACGAACCCCTTACGATATAGGCAAGAGACAAGACCACCGCTGGTTGACCAAGGCCCGTTGGCCAAGGGCAGGACAGGGCAGAACAGGAATCATAATGTCTTGTATTAACACAGTATCTCAAACTCGAAATTACTCGAAGTTTTAGAGATTGGCCAGTTGCAACAATTCAATTAAACCTCACTGTTGCTTTACAAACGACAAAGAAATTTCAATAATATATTTACTTTGTCTCGACATCGAAAGAGAAGCAGTTTGGAACTTGTTAAATGTACACACACAATTTCAAATTTACAATTTTACTTCTTGCGTAGTATCCAGGCTGTTTGGGTTAGATAATTACTCAAAAGTTATTTTTTGTGAAAATAGAATGATTTGTCCTGGGTATGCATGCCCAAATTTAGTAACTTCATGAGAAATCTACATTTACAATCAAGTTAATTAAAAAAATGTTCTCGAGTTAGAATGACGGCACAATATTTTGTTTCCACTTTTCAATAATCTCGCTTTAACGACTTAGCCCCCTCTAGCCACTCAGCATCGATATTAGATATACGTATTTTGACAAAAGTGTTGTGTTTGCAAAATTTATCTCAGTTGTTAACCTTCACCCTTCAAAATAAAATCTAAAAATTAATAATTGTCATTGCCGACGATAACAGAACATATAACAAAAAATATAAATGATATTATGTGACCCCCTATGCCAGCTAGCAGAAGCATATTTTCTCGTTGCGTGCGATTGGCTATATTCCTCCTCTCCCGACGCACACCGCTGGTCAGAACATTTGCTGTTGCAAGGTCTCTGAGCTTAATGGATTGGGGCGTAACCTCAGGCATTGAAGATTATTGTGCGCGCTTTAAACGTTTTTATAAATAAGAGTATACTCTAGACATTCCTGTTTCGGATTTCTTCTACTCTTGCTCATTAATTCTCAGCTGCCAGATAGCTTTACAAAGGGAAGAAAAAGTCTATCTTTTAGTTTTTTCGTCTGGTGGCGATCAGATCTATAAGTTGGAGTCTCGTGTTGTCGCTATTGGGTATGCTTAATTGTCTTGGCCATTGTATTGCGATTGCTTTCTGCTGGAGAGTGGTAAGGGTGCTTTATTGTGATTAATTACTGAGAAGCGCTTGAAGACAGCGGAACTTCCTTTTTGTCCAGGGTTCAGATTGAAGAGGATGCTCAATATTGTGCTGTTATTTTTAATACAGTTCTTCTTACCTAGTAAATGCGCTAATTTGCCTTCAAAATTATGAAGTCTGCTTTGTCACCAAAAACCTAGGATAAAAAAGCTAATACCCCATTACAGATTTGTCGGTTTTATCTTTATATAGAATTTTTACACAGCATAAACATCGAAAATTTGATTTTTTTGTCAAAGTGAAGATACACATAAGTTCCACAGACCATCTTATTCTTTCCTTCCGTTTCTTTACGGATCTCAAACATTTTTTTGAAAGGCGAAGAAAAGTTTAAGTATCCTTCATCTCCAAAGTATTCCCGAAAATGCCTCAAGAAAGATATCAGGTTCATCTCTTCAATATCACATGCATGTTTACAAATGTCCTTGAGGAGAAAGAATCTGGTGTTCGTAAACGCAGGAATTCAGAAACAATTCCAAGAAAGGTGCGTTGTTCTACTTCAAAACAGAGGACCTTGCATTTACAACTATTCCTTCTCTTTTTAATTAAGTAATGAATTTGAGCTCTAATAGAGCATATCAAAAGCGACAAAATAAATTTTCCATACCTGTTTAAGAGTCTTTGACAAAATTTAAATATCTATTACTCTGTTGAACATTCAGTTAGTTGTAGTTTTGATTCTCTCTAAATATTTACTGATTACGATTATCGGCTAAGAAGTGTATTTTTAGTTTGTCAGTTACCTGACAGTTTTATTTAAAAATCTGAAATATTTAAGTTGTCCATGAATATTTATCGTTGAGAATCTCCAATGATGATTGTCAAACAAACTAGTAACATGTGCTCTAAATACTAATATTAAGATGTGAACTCCTCTTCTAAAATTTCACCAAAGTTGAATTTCAACGCGCCATCGAGAACATCAAACCCTATTTTTAGCACGTCTCTGCGAAGAGGCAAAACCGTCCGCCTTTAGCACAAACCAAAGAAGTGAAAGAGTCACCTGGACGCCTCAACGCTCGGCACGCTGCCAGCGCCGCTGCGCCTTCGCCTGATGGTGCGATAGATACGCAAAGCTGACAAAGTTGGTTTTGCGGATCTGTTCAACTTCCACGATTCAATTGCATTGGTTTTCTGACCCTAATAAATAGGCGCTAAAATATTTGTTAATAATTTACGTCTTGATATTTCGACCCTAGTTGGGATCTTTTTCAAAATTCTATGGTTCAGGTTGTTGAAAACACATCATATACAATTAGTTAGGATTTTAATAACAAAATGTGAATGCTATGAAATTTGAAAAAGACCCCAATTAGGGTCGAAACGTCAAGAAATACATTGTAAAAAACATTTTAATGTATGTTTATTAAGGTCGAAAAACCAATACAACTAAATTAACAGAAAACAGACGTAAAGATTGATTCAAGCACAAAGAACAGAAAACGGTCCAATGCTTCACGAATCACGTTATTTCAACATTTTGTGCTTTATTGTAAGGAAATGTCTTGAAACTCAGAGAAGTTTTAAAATACGTTAAGTTATTAAATTTGATCTTCCAAACCACATTTTTAAGTATTTTCTTTAATTTCAAAATTGCATCATCTTCAGTTACCGATCATAAATGTCTTATCAAAACGTGTTTGTTACATTATATTGAAAACGTGCTCGAATGTTTTTCAAGCATCCAAAAGAAAATAACATCTACGCTTCTCGTTTAACGACTGTGGACTTACGTACTATATCACGAAACTTAATAGAGAATATACTCTGACTCTAACGACCTTTAAATTAACTTCATAAATTTATACGCAGAAGTTTTCGATTCAAAGAAGGGAGGGTCGCACGGCGGCCTGGTCCAGTTGAAAAAAGGTAAGCTTTAGCACAGGGCTGCTCAAGCGGCGAACAACTAAGCGAAAACAACTTAGCCAAGCGCTTGTCTGTATGCCTGCAGACAAACCCTGCTGGACAAGTCAGTTCGCCTGAAGAGGAAGCTTTCGGGATATAGTCTAGTGAATGGAGAGTAGCCCGCGGGCAGTCCCCCCGCAACGCTTGAACAGCGCATCTTTAACTTCCACCTGGAACTAAGGGGAGGAAACCATAGAAAGGACCAACCAGAACAGTCAGTCTGTAGAATTTCCATCCACGCACCGGTCGGATTCGGACCAACTGTTATGGAAAGTCCACCGCACTTGAACTGAAATGTAGGAACTCCCGGTCTTCGAATCTTTGGACCGGGAGAGATGGCTCAGAGCATCAACTAGTGCCTCTGACCGGGAGGTCCCAGTTTCGAGTCCCGACAGTGGCAGGATTTTCGACAAGCCAGATAGCTAGGTCGAATTCAGCCGCTGAGTGGTGGATAATTGAAGGGATCAGTAAAACAAGTGGCCACATTCCCACTTTTTAATTGAGTTATTAGCATTATACAAAACTTCAAATATTATTCTTTTAGTGTAACATGTTATTTAAATCTAACATGGACGTAAATGCCAGTATATAGTGTTTGAAAGTTTAAAAATGTATTGAGATATATGAGGGAAGTTCAGGTAAAACCCTGATTATCTCAAAACTACGCCTATGTAGCCCCTCTGAGCTCATTAATTCTAGCGGCCGGCTGTTCTGATCGGTAGTTTTCCGTCGTCTTCGATCAACATCAATCGAGTGCGGGAGCAGCACTCTGACAGGCAGTCCATAGACTGCTCCCGGTTTTTCCTTCCTCTTTCTTGTCCTTACCGCACCCCTTTCATACACACACTGCACTACCTCACATGCCGGGGAATCTATCGGGTGCTTAGAGCTTGTCCCGACTGGGGCGGTGCCCCGCTGGTGGGATATATCTGGTTGGGGAAAGCCCCGTTATCCGACGATAGGTTGGCAACGGATCTCACCATCCATCTGATGGAGATCACCACCACCACCACCTCCTGAGGAAAAACATGCACTACACTTCCGGGACTAATGACCTTATCAGTTAACCCTCCTGGAATCACTAATCAATGAATCAACAAAATCAAATCTTTGCCCAATTTCATTTTATTGAAAGATATATTTTGGGCCGTTTTTTCTCTAATCCCCTCCATAGCTTGCGATTCTCAGGGGGCCGTTATTTGCGGAGCCCGGGGCCGGGCGGGCCGGCGATGGCCAGGCGCTGGAGAGGCTGCAGATGGCGGGCGGGGATGGCGGTGGACGCAAAGATGACGGAGGAGGTTGCTCCGCCGCCGGAGGTTTGGTCACGATGTCCGAGGTGCTGCTGTGTCGGCGAATAAGGAAGCAGGAAGAAAAGTGAAGGGAAGTTGAAGAGGCCGTAGCCACTGAGACGATGGCGCTGGAACGGCCAGTGAGGTGAAAAGGTCGGCGTTAGTGAAAAAGCGAATGCGGCGTTGGAGGTTGCGTAAGGTTTAGCTTGAGAGGTCAAAAGCTACGACAGTAGGGATGAAGCAGTGTGGTAGACAGAGTTTTTCGAAAAAAATCGACTGGTGAACATTTGGCACAAGAATTGTCAAGACTAAACGAACGAAGGGCTTTTTATGAAACAAATTATGAACAGTTTTGTCACAAGTTCTAAAATAGCGCGTCAAACGAGTGTCATTTCTTAGGCCACTGTGCAGTGGAGATCCAGATCCACTTCATAGACTCGATGGCTGCTGGTCTCTTGCAGAACGCTATACCAAAATCAGTGTATTCATTCGCACCTCCCACGAAACGATCGGGAGGATACACACACGAAAACTTGCAGTGAAATTAAGGAATTGTTATTTCTTACACCCAACAGCTAGCTGACATAGTAATGCATGGAGCAATGTTTTCTTAACATTCTATTATGGTCAAGATTATATACTTACCACCCGTAAAATTTTCTTCGGAGTTATACGTGATTAACATTTTGTCCAGAATAATACATTCGGATTACAAAAAAATAATCATCAATTCAGTGACAATAGTACGTAGATTAGTGGGTCCTATTATAGAGGGGGAAGAGGTGGATCAGGACATCAACTGGTGTCATAGCTGCGACTCTGACCGGAAGTTCCTAGGTTCGTCTGCCGACGGGGGCAGGATATCCGACACTAGTTTGACAGAATGGTCGAATTCAGTCGCTGTTCGGAGGAGAGTTCTAGAGGCTGGCTGCTCTAATCGGTAGTTTCTGTGGTTTCTCCGATCAACACCAGGTGAATGCCGGAGCAGTACACTAAAAAACGGGCAACGGACCGTGCAATTTTTCTTCCCTCTTCCTTGTCCCAACATCACCCATAACATACACACGCTTTCACTTACATGCACTGTACCACCACTCACGCCAGGACACCGATCGAGAACTTACGGCTTGTCCAAGCTGGGGCGGTGCCCCAATGCTTGGGGAAAACCTTGCTAGCCGGCGGTCGGACGGCGGATCTCAACATAGGGCAAGATCACCGCCCTCCCCCACGTATTAACATGCACTACACTTACGGGACTAATGACAGCTGTTCGCTGACGCTAATGACGCGTCCGAAATCACTCATCAACCAAACCAAGCCGATTCAAATGTAGCCAGTGTTCCTATGATGATGTTTCTATTCGTCACGGCAGTTTACAGTAAATATTGCATCAAGTTACAGTCTTGTTTCTTCTTTGTAGTACATTTTCCATATTTTCTGAAACGAATGAGTAATCAAACTACTTTCAACAATACGCAGCATAGTAAGTCGCGTGATGGATAGCGATCACTATGACGCAGTTGGTAGTTTAAGAAGTACGCAAACTTTTGATTTGAATGTTTCTTGTCGATTCCGTTCGTAGTATTCGCCGTATTGTAAAGTTCTGAGAGTCGGCCAGAACTCAAACGCCGGAGCAAACTGGACCGAAGGATTACATAGGTTTCTTTTTTTCAAATAGTGTCTATAGATTTTTTTCACTCACCCAGCCATCAAATTTTTGATTAATCCAAGGAAACGTCATATATAAAAATAAAAAATAAGTGTTAAATTTTTTATGAGAGAGGGTCCGTAAAAATGTAGATATATAATTCATTTAAAACAATTCCATTGATGTAATGTTATGATTTTTTTACGAATTCTCATTATATTAAGTAATCTCGTGTAATTATATCCATTGAACTACGGCTAAAGATTCTATTTCAATGCACTGCCAGGTTCTTGTTATTGCATAGAATAATTCCATAATTTAATACAATCGTAACTATATGTATACAACCAGCATTGAAACAATACTGAGGAGAATTTTCATTATGAATTTGTTTTTCATATTATTTTAAAATTACTTGTCAGAGCTAATTTTATGAAAGAGTTCACGTAATGCCACTTGTTCTTTACAAAACTACATATTCATTTCCACTCCTCATTCATAATCACTGTTTAAGAAAACATTCATTTTCTTTGTTAATATTTCACACGAGATAACATATTTTTCAGTTTCCATTTTAGGTAATAGCAGGTGGCAGAACGAAACAGTGGCTGGAGTAACTGTTGCTTGAAATTCCGTGCATGCGGGGGTCAGGTAATTATATCAAAGAGTCTCTTTTTAGCTGCAAGAGGCTCTTTTACAGCCCTTGTTCGCCTCCCGCCCGCGGAGAAGTCGCACCATTTGAATTTGCATAATTCATCTCCGCATACAATGCAGCCGGGGCGCGCTCCGCCGCCGGTGGCGGAGGCGGCAGCGGCGGCGGAGGGGAAAGTGAGGGAGGGGCGGGGAGCGGGGCGGCGCGACGCATCACGCCGCGAACGCCGTGGGGCGGGGGGCTGCAAGCCGCCAGGTGACTGCCTCATGCCGCCGCCGCCATCGCCGCAGCCGATCCCGTTGTTTCGGTACACAGAAGGAACATTAGCGCCCGCCGACGCTTCCCGGAAACGCTCTAGGAAGCCAGGCCGCGCCTGTCTGCCGGCGCCGACGCCGACGCCGGCGCCGCTTCAGCCTCCACCATCAATGTCTCTTATGTTGCTACCGGGGGAGACGCAAACTCGTTCACCGGCTCAGTTAGCTCTGCAGTGGCTTCTGCAGGGGCTCAGACGAGAAGTCCTAGGGTTCGAGTCCCGACGGGGGCGGAGTTTTCACAACTAGCTAGAGTGCTATGTCGAATTCAGCTGCTGTCTGGGGGGAATTATAGCGGCTGGCTGCGCTCATCCGTTGTTTTCCATGGTTTTCGCCAATCAATACCAGGCGAATGCCAGAACAGTAATCCAACGAACGAGCAATGGACCGCGTGCGATCATTCCTTCCTCTTCCTTGTCCTATCCTCACCCCTTACACATAGTCATATTTACTTGCACTTCACCACCACACATTTTAGGAGACCGGTCGGGAGCTCAGAACTTATCTCGGTGGGGCGGCGATCCGCTGGGATGAGATTCCTGAAGGGGAAAACCCTGTAAGCCAACGTACAGGCAGAATCTTCACGTCCGATAGAGGAGGAACTTTGCGACGGAAAAACATTCACTACACCAACGGGATTATTGACCATTGACATTCACGGAAACGTTAATCAAATAATTAAACTAGCTCGTCTAATGGTAGAGCTTTCTGGTCATATGGATGTAGTTCTCACCTTCGTCGCACTATATCATGGCACGTGCGCGGAGACATCTGTCAAATCGCCTCTGACTGCTTTGTGCAGTGCTTCAGGGTTTCCCCTTTTCATCGCCTTTGTCAGTTGATGGTCGTACAGCAGTCCTAGTGACACACGTCTGTGACAACCTTCACTCTCGCTATCGTTACAGTATTCTCTTCTTCTCCGGAAACCCCTCTTGTGTATCGTTTTTCTTATCGTTGTAGTGATTTTGAACTTACAGTAACTTAGGATACTTAGAGTTAATTGAGATTCATGTAAATAGCGGTAATTGTAAACGATAAATGTAGACCTCAAAGAATTTGAGGAGAATCAGGTTGTCACAAATGATCCAAGTATGATGAATCCAATCAATATGGGACCAATTGAAGTTTCAGCACATGATTACCTCGCTTGTTTGTGTAGACTACATTTGCCCCTTAGTTTACGCTACTGAAAAAATCGAGTACATAATTACTTGTTCACATTTACCCCGTCAAGGTAACACGAAATAGAAAAAAAATGTTTTCTTGCAAATAGTTGGTTTATTTAGAATTCCTAACTAGAATTCCTAATTCCAAGAATGATTTACGAATAACTTATAAAAAATATGAACACAAAAAGTATATGAGCTCAAATGTTAATAAGATTTTCAAAGTGGGAAAATCGTGTTTCTTTATACCTCCATCTAGTTTATACTGCTTTTACGGTACGCCCAGAGAAGACACTTCACCCACAATATTTCATTGACAAGAGCCTTGGTCTAGGGCCTAAATTCCAGACTCGTAGATAGGATAATAGTTGGGATACTTGAGTATTTTCCAAAATGTTAAAAAAGAATCCACTAAATGTGCTGCAATCTCTTCATGGTAATGTCTTACTAATGTTGAGTATTATATACGGTCTAAGAAATACCGTTCTAAAGTACCAAACTAACAAATTAATTTGATAAGATTAAATATATGTCTTTCTAACTCGATGAAAATGTTTTAAGTCCACAACTGGGTTCGCAAAGTGTTTCGTAAAACTCCGTTAAACATTTCTTCAATGAACTTACGCATTGGCGATAATGACTTCCATGTTGTATGTCGAAAGGATGAATTTGTCGGTCTTAGTCGGGATGACACTGAGGATTTACCATTTTCATGGATATTACCAATGTACACATCCAACTTTCTTTCATATTGTTTTATGTTCACATTTGGTCCAACCTGGAAAACACGAACGAGAGGAAAGGTACTGATCATCAACAATTGCACTAATTGTTTACCCTTCGCGTGTGTGTGGCACGTGCTGTGGTTGGTTTAACGGGGAATATTGGCACCGTCATGTGGTTTTACTATCTCTTTTTGACACCTTCACATTGCTCTCCAACTCGCGAAAAATAAATAAGTAAAATATCATGAATTTGAGGGCAAAATTCACATAAGCTGATAACTTCTTTTCTATTAATTAGCCTTTAGTGCTGTTTTCTAAGTGAACAAAAAAGGGTAGGAAATCTGTGTTGAGAGAACCCTATGAGTTTATTAGGTCATCTTTGCATCCTGACCAGAAGATCAAGCGCGACCTCTTTCGCCAGAATTTTAATTTGCAATGTCCAGGTACAAAAAATCTTCTTCTTACATTTCTAAAGTAGACACCAAGAGGAGTACATACAACTCTTCTCAATGCAAGTCAGTGAGAATATCTCCAAGTAAGACTTCTTAATCGGGAATTCGTTTGGACTCACTCAGGAAGACAATGAAGGTTCACAATTTATGTCTCATGACTTGCGCGACCTAGTTCCTCCGGGTACAAGGACTTAATGACAAATGATGATGAGTGAAATCTAGTGTAGTGTCGGCTCGCTTGGTTTCCCTAACATCCCCTGCGCGCAACGAGGATATTGCTTGCTTTCCGTCATCGCAAAAAACCAAATCGCGGCGAGGCTTCGACCGAAGGACGCGACCGCCGACTTTCTCTTCCAGATGAGGCTGGCGACGTGCATAACATAATGCGCGGGTCCCCCGGAAAGGAAGTTGCTCTGGGCGCGTAACCTGTTGGGAAGGGCCGTTAGCATGCGCAAACGCCCAGGCGAGCAAAAAAGAAGGAGAAGGCAGTGACTCGCGAACATCCTGGAAAAGCGAGTTCGATCGTTTTGGGGCGCTTCTCTCCGATCAGATTCCTCTTACTGCCCTCAACCCACAGAACCTGTATTCACGGGTTCTTGTCGATCGCTTTTTTACAATGAAATGTTAGAAGCCATTTTCAGTTCAGTTCCAATGGGTACTGATTTATCCCTCCGTCACTTACGACGAAATGACTGTTTTCATGTGACATGATGGTCAGAGAGACATGGAATACTACATTTTTTCAATGAATTTAAGCTGTAGAATGAAGCAGAAAACGTAAAACGAAACTTTTTAAGAACATATTTTGTAAATAAACTCCTCATATGCAAAGTACTGAGGTTCTTGAACTTGCAGCTGTTACACCTTATTTATCTTGTAGAATTATTACCATTTCTCATACCTACAAAGGTGTTCATAAGTTTTTAATCGGTCCGGATTATTAATGAACTTAAATGATCACTGAAGAAAATGTATTGTCAGCGAGAATTTACAGAGATTCGATGGACAAACTAAAAGATAAGTAAAATATCAATCATTAACACACAAGGACGGTTGTCGACCTCACGAGAGGAAATTTGAGAGAAGTAGAGCTAGTATTCTGCCATTGTCTGGAAGAAGGCTCGTGCCGTTCTGAGTATTACCAAAATGGGTCACGCACCTTCCTCTCCATTCATTGCCTGACATCTCCTTGGAGTATAGCTCCCAGCAAGAAAGTTGGAAATGAATATGAAGTCAATGAATAAACGACACTTCATTAGGCCCAACCTCTCAATATTTATCAGCATTTCTTGTATATTTGGTTCGATGTCATTTAATGTATGATAATTTTAGTTTATTCTCTACTTCTTAATACATTAATCTTGATATCATGACAGGGGACGAACTACTAAATCTAAACTCCAAAAATGATCTGTGCCCTAATTGCATATTGATTACGTGTCTCATCTAACTCTCGTGTGACGAATGCAAGGTTAGGAGTTTTCACTTCCACCCTAAACGACTTATGTAAATAGCATGTGTAAATGACCACTCCCGATTTTTAATGTGTCTATTAACACATAACTGCCGACCTGACGCATTAACACGTGCTCATGAATTCAAACGACGACGTCTCCTGGCGCTCAGCCATCTATGGCGAGAAAGAAAGGTCCTTTCTCGGAAATGTTTCCTTCAAAACACTTCATTGAGAGTGGAAGAAAGCTCAGAAGATGATATATCTAAACGCCATAAAACTTTCAATTACCAGGGCTTGCAAGCTTTATTAAATTTAGTTCAGAATGTAACATGATTCGTAGATTTTAACTTAACAGAAATATAAAAAAAATAAGTTCATTTAGGGACAAATTGAATATAGGGCACCTTTTTCCGAAGGCAGAACTATGCAAGTCATACCGTTTGCATCAGGTTGCTTTTTTATTCTTCATAAATGGAACCGATGCAGAATTCGGTGAATCAATCAGGATATTGAGAGTTCCGACGAGTTGAGGAGAGTTGCCAACGTTATTCTATTTTGTCAATAAAATTAAAAAGGGAAAAAGGTTCTGTTTGTTCAAATATTTCTACCAATTCTGTAAATTCGATCACGGGTATATCGAACGTAGAACAAAAACATGCTTATAATCTGTGCTGATGTCTAGTACTGGTCATGTTTGATGAGAATGTGGCTGCTGAGAGTATTTGTCCTTGATATTTGACTCTTAGACTACACATTGAGCGGCCTATAAATTTGAGGGATCAGTTTAAATATTTGAACATTTTTATATTTATAGTAATGTTTTTGAAAGATCCTTCTCGCCGTTAATATGCACTTATCCAGCAATTTGCAACGCTATTGTATTTGTGAGTTAAATTACCTCAAATGACTTTGAATGAAGTATTTCGAAAACTCAAAAAGTTTCTGTGAAAAATATCTTCATATTTCGAATTTACAGTACCGCTTAAACGCCATTATTTTAAAAACAGCCACAAATTTGTCAAAGGAAATTGCCATATAGGACGAGGTTTAACTGTTCTTTAATAATCTTAAAATAATATTTCCGCTGTACAATTAGGAAACCGAAAAACTAAGAAAATGTCAAAAGAATGTTCTTTGGGCGGCGACAGATAGCAAGAGTTTGTAGCAAGTCCAAATAGGTAGTCGAGACCAAAGGAAATAGAAAACTAGTACGGGAAAATCTGTTCTATTTTGTAACACCACTAGTTAAGTATTGTATAGTATTTCAGAGATAATAAAAAAATGTATAGAGTATCTACTTCAAATAATCGCGATAATAAAAATTCTAGACATAAATTCACCAACAACTTTTAGATTGAAATATTACAGACTAGCAGTGCCTTAAATGTGCATTTGGAGGTAGGTTATATGAAGATCATTTTTTGAGAAAACCGCATATTGAGTTTGTTGTAAACTTCTCACGTGTAATGCCCTAAAAAAGTGTAATGTTTGTACGTTTTCAAACGACAGTCATCGCGTGAACAGTCATCCCATTTTAACAGGCGCGCGGGAAAGAGAAACGCCTATAATGACTACTCAAAATGAGCGCGAAAGCTGCAGTGCAATGCGAGGCAATTTTTTTTGACAACGCAAAATTTCTTAACCTAGCCCCTGGAAGGATTTAATGTCGTAAAAAGAAACAAAATGCTCTCAAAAACCCGGTATCATTCTATTATTTATTTAGAGCAAGTCAAACAAATGGCGATTGGTGAACACGACCGTGAATGTCTGTTAGGATTTCGAATAATCAAAAAGCACTCAGCCTCGAAGAGACACCAATACTGGTCAAGAAAAATGTAGGGCAGGAGGAGGATGAGGAGGAGAACGGGAGGAGGAGGAGGATGGAACAGTTTCTCTTCTCTTTCCCGTGCAGCGCCACGCGGCGCTCAGTTGCGCACCGCAAATTAAAGTTTTTGCAGCCGCGTGCGCCGGCCGGGCAGCGGGCTGGGGTGGAGGGCGGGGCCAGGGCAGCGTTTCCTGTTGCGTTTTCTGAATGGCAGCCACCACACACGTAATAAGACAATCGAAACCGGTCCTCTGGAAAATCAACAATCTTTGCGGGTTCGATTACACAGTATCGATTATAGAGGGCGCAGGTACTGTGGGAAGATAATGACGCGAGTCGCCGCGTTCGTGTGCTGGTGACCCAAACAAAAGCACAGCGCGGGTGCAGGGCGCGTCCTTCCCGGACGAGGCGGTGGCCCCTGCACGCGAGCCGCTCCGACTTCCACGGAAAATTATACGGCGCCGCTTTAATGCTGATGTAGAGTACGGTCTCGGCAACATGCCGCAAATGGAATGAGCCCGCCAAAAATAACGGAGTTTTGGATTGAGCAACATGGGAAAAAAGCTGATGGCTCATTATCTTTTGCAGGAATCTCTCATATGTAGGGAAAGACAAAACACGAGGGTTTCATCTCACATACGGTAGAGTTTCTAACGATACATTGAGTTTTACGTAAGATGTTAAGGTAACTAAGAATACTCCATTCATTTATCAGTAATCAGAGTACATGTTATTTAACTTGCAAATTATGTCTTTGTAATTGAGCGTAATAATCAGTAGATAAAGGAAAATGGATGAGAATATTAAACAACTTGTCGAGACGATTATACTATAATTATATAACAAACTATTTGTTCACGAAGTAACATCTGTAGCGTCCGCAAACAGCCTATATGTTGCGGCTCGAGTTGTACCATTCCCTGAGAGATAGTGAATTAGATTCCGGCAAGGTCCCAGAAATTAACTTGAGTTTGTGATTCCAAGTAGAATCGAATTCAAAAGTCTTGTGCTCTGATACTTGGTTTCTGTTGTTTTTCTGATCGCTTCCAAGTTAATTCCGGAGTAGCACACTATTAAACAAACCGCGCCATATTCCTTCCTTTCGTATCCCGTCCTCATTTCCATTCTTAGTGCCGAATAATGGGTCCACCACCCATCATAGTACGATTCTTCTCATGAACTCACTCTGAAAAGCATCGGAAAACCGAAATGCATAGGCCAGCTGTGACTCTCTCGGGTCACTACATGTGTGTCGTGTTGGGAATAAGTATAAAAACGGAAATAATAATATTAATATTATCATTGTTCAAGCATCAAAGGGCAGGAGTTGTTTGGCAAGAAATACAATTTTAAGATACTGAGACGTGGAGGTTAATTTTGGGTCAAGTGATTCGAATGATCTTATTTCGGGGTCTTCCTCAGAGCTGAAATGCTTGAGCTTAATATGATGGTCGAAACGTCAGTAAACCTTAAACGACCCTCAGATAGCCGAGACCATTCGTATGGCCCTGGGCGCGGTGTCCTGCAATTTCCCATGTAAAATACAACTGGGGTTGTTTAGTTGGCCCCAATTTCCTCAGAATACGCGGAAGGGTCATGTAGGAGCAATAAGGGAGCATTCGATGCATCATTGTACTGCGTAAGCGTTCCCTGGGGTGTACTCTTTGGGCCATTACTTTCGTGGGTGTGACTCACACCGCAAACAATAGCATGGCAGTTGGACGTTGAAGGTGGTGCTGACTTGTCCTGCACCATGTGCGCCGCTGCACTGCTACAATGTTCTCGCCTATCCTGGCCATTGAAGTTACACGTAGTGTATTTTCGTACTCAGAGAAGAATAGCCACAGGTTTCCCAGTTACTTGAACTACCACCACATTAAATGGGGATCTTCCATCTCTTGGAGAGCTTACTTCCTTAAACCAAACAGAGACGTGATATATTTGTTTTGCATGTATCCATCTCAACTATTTTAGTTTCTATCCTAATATTTTTGTTTATACTCATTACAAAATACAGGTTATTTTCAGAAACCATTATACTACTTCAATTTTTATTACAATTTTTGCGTGTCTTTAATTTTAATTAATTTTCACTTTACTGATTGTGAATAATATTTGAAACATTTCTGCTTTTATTTCCACCGTCCGCTACCATAGGCATTTCATTAAATTCATTCATTGTTTATTATTATCATTATTATTTATAGATTAATTAATTAAATGGTGTTGTCTCACATGTTTAATCCGAATTTACTGCCGCTCCTGTGAACTATTTGAACAGCTACCGAGGGAGATCTCACCCGCTCAAGGAAGTGTTATCTGAGCAATTAATCAGTACGTCTGAGAACAGTGTTCATAATTGACGGCAAAATAGCATTAAGATAATGCGACTATGAGAAAGGGGATTTTAAGAAAAGGCATTTCTTCAAATGATGGGGTAACTATACAATTAGATAAATAATTACAAACTAAACATAAATTATTAACAGTCAGTGTATCCTTTGTTTCAACATCTGGGTGTACAAATTGGATGAGATTGTCTCAATGTATAAGAGAATCAAATTTTGTTTCCTTAAGTATAACTACGTCCACCATAAATCGTATTCAATTCAACTAACACAGAAAAAAGCGCTTAAGCTTGAACGAGATTTGATATGACAATTTTAGCGCTGCAAATATCTGATCTAATGAGATGGAATGTATGGCAATTTATTGATTATGAAGTCTTTTGGGAAAGTCCAATTACAGGTTTACTTGTAAATATAAACTAAAATCCAAGTAACTAGTGAAAATTCAATGGCTTCTTATGAAAGAAGAGACTTTTTGTAGTTCAATACAGCGTATGGTGAATGAGAAATACTTCATTTCCTACACGACTTTACCAAGGAACAAAAAAAGGTGAAATTTACGTCCTTGCGCATCTGCCCTAGCAGGATGCTATCCTAAATGTTCTCCAATAAGACAGGAATGTTTACGTATTTGCAAAAGAACTTGAATTTTGTACCATTCCGTAATGGAACAGCACAGTGCAAAACATTGAAGAATATCTATCGTCCCGAACCTAAAATCATTCATAACCCCATTTGATGGCCTTATTACGGAACATTGATACTATTCTAAAATATATGGAGGTTCTTGTTTTAGTATATCGGAGGAGTAGATTCTCATCACATTTTAAAGGTGTTGGGTGTGAAATTACCACAAACAATTTTTTAAAATAAAAGGATAAAAATTTCTATTATTGGCAGAAACATTTTAGACGAATAATCAAGCTTTATGAATATTGAAGTTATCGAAGATTTTTTTAGAAAAACTGACGAACGTTTATTTTCTTTTAAATGTAGATTCTTACAGACAAGACCTCATAAGAGTTTACGTCAGACACAGTGAACAACTCAGTTTTTTCACTGAACCCAAGACAATGCACTTGTTCACTGCTTTTGACTTAAGCTCAGCATTGTCTTGAGTTCAGTGTAAATCTTGTTTACTGCTCCTAACTTATGTAGTCTAGCTTGTCTAGACGAAATGCCAACTGAAAGCAAACAAATGTTTCCTATGGGGACAATTATAAAGAAGAGAAGAGGAGCCGCAAACAGAACGGAAGAAGCTGATCGACGTCAAGACAGCAGAGATATCAGAAGAGCAAGTTGAAGTTGAAGTTGAAGATGTTGCGACAATGTCTCTATTGAAATACAAAATATATAAGACAATTTTTCAGAAACATTTGCTTGAAAATCGAACGCAAAGAAGTGTTTGTGAAGGTCAATCGCAAATGCTGCACACAGCAAGTATCGCTCTATCAGAACAGCTGCGCTTGCGGCCGCGGCGGGGGCGTGGCGCGGGAGCCGAGTGGGCGAGAGCGGGGGCTCAATTTTCGGCTCGAGCGAGCACCGTGCCTCCTCGGCGCCCCCTTGTCTATCCGCTGCCGCCTCCCTCCCTCCCTCCCTCCCTCCCGCGGCGCCGGTGCGACGACAAGTGGTGACGTCCCCACCGCACTGTGGACCGCATTGCAAAGAAAGCGAGCAAAATCCACATAGTTCAGACACTAAGGTCTTTCGTTTAGGATGAATTTTGAGCTTTCTGCTTAATCAGAGTTCGAGACTTTTGCGTCAAATGAAAGGAAGTGAGCCCTAGATGTGGTGCCTGTTGTTCTTTTTTGGGGTAGTCTTTTTCCAGCTTCAGGGGTTACCGATTTCGGCTATACGCACCGAGCACCCACTATGTCTCTCATGGGGACACGAATTAATCTTTACACTAAACACTGACACACTTGCGGACTCCTCGGTCTGAGGCCAGCAGACTCACAACGGCTTCCGCGGCAACACACACACATCAGGAACAAGGGACCATGCCCACGGCGAGTCTCGAAGCCCAACTCTTCGGACCAAGGCGCTTAGTCAGCACTCTTGCGCTTATTAACAGGTTTTATTGTGGAAACACGCAATTTCAATATCTTAAAATTAATGGAATGAACGCTATCCCCGCCATTTGTCATTACGTCATTTTCAAGACATGCATTGCGACGTCTTGCATTGCGACGAGCAGACGCCTTCGCCCCGCCTCCGCCTCCGCCACCGCCGCCGCCGCCGCCTCCGCTTCCGCCTTCGCCTTCGCCTTCGCCTTCGCCTTCGCCTCGCCTCCGTCTCCGTCTCCGTCTCCTTCTCCGTCTCCTTCTCCGTCTCCTTCTCCGTCTCCTTCTCCGTCTCCTTCTCCGTCTCCTTCTCCGTCTCCTTCTCCGCCTCCGTATCCGTCTCCTTCTCCGTCTCCTTCTCCGTCTCCTTCTCCGTCTCCTTCTCCGCCTCCGTCTCCGCCTCCGTCTCCGTCTCCGTCTCCGTCTCCGTCTCCGTCTCCGTCTCCGCCTCTGCCTCCGCCTCTGCCTCCGCCTCCGCCTCCGTCTCCGCCTCCGCCTCCGCCGCCGCTGCCGCGTGACTCCCCACTTGGCGAGGCGGCCTTTCGAGCGCTGCAGGTCGCACGACCGGCGTCAATCGGCGCAGCTCGATCTTCGGCACCGCCCCGCGGAGCGCCGCCGCACCTGCTCGCAGCCGGGCACCGGCCCGGCCAGTCCGTCAACTGGTTACTTGGTGTTTCCAGGCGATTGTCTTTCGTCCGGAAAGCGTAGGGTATGTTGTATGTCGAGATGCGGTGGCCCCTATAGAACGTGAGACTCGGCGACGACGAACAAGTAGATTTGCGAGGATTTCTCTCGCAAGTTGGGCGGGGGTCCGCCCACCATGCCCTAAGCTCCCGACCTGGTGCGTGTAAGGGGAGAGGGGGGACAAGGATAACGAAGAAAAAGAAAGAAGAAGAAGAAGAAGAAGAAGAAGAAGAAGAAGAAGAAGAAGAAGAGGAGATTGCGCGCAGATCTTGACCTGTTCGTTTAACGTACTGCTTCGACATTCGCCAGGTATTGATGGAAGTGAGCACAATAACCACTACCGGCGAGAGCTGCTGGCCGCTAGAACGTTCCTCCAGCCAGTGGCTGATTCAGATCCAGGTGCTGCGACTTCGCCACCATCGGGACTCGGACCCTCAGACCTCCGGACCAGAGACAATGCACTGGAAATAGTTATTGTCCTGAGATCAGGTTAAAGATCAACGTAACTGTGTTAGATATTTTTCCAAATCTCAAGAGTAATTTGACGAATAGCAGTCATATTTTACTTACAATTGTACTGTTATTATTTGTTTATAAATATATACGGAAATTCAAAAACATATCAATAATGTAATAATATACCTCAATGCGTTTTATGAGAAGGATCGCTTCAACTGGACGATCAATAGACTTCAAAAGTAATTATTACTTTGTAACAAACTAAATCATTATTTAGATGAATGTGAAACTATTCGTCTTGTTTCTATCTTGACAAATATTAACTTGTACAATAATTAATTTGAAATAATATTTTATTGTTAACCCCATTTAATTAAAACATGATGAAGATCACAAAAATATACATAGTCTCAATTTATTTGAAAATAAACAGTAATGAGACACTTCATTGGGTGTATCTTTAGTGTCCATATAAATGTAAATATTACGGGAAACAAATAGTTCTTACGTTTGTTCGTAAATATTGCATTGGGTTTCGATTTTTAAGCTAACAGAGAATTAAATGGACCTATTTGTGAATGGGTTTGGAATACTGTAACTTTGGTCATGACTTTACTTGCAACAGTGTAACTCGAATGCTCTTAAAATTTCAATGACTGTCGCACTTCTGTTGCGAAAAGTGTTGGATTATGTAGTTATAAAGCTTCATAGAAAGTACAGTCTCGATTTCGTACGAAGAAATGCACGCTCATTGTTATCTCAACGGTTGAGATTCTGTCGTAAAGCCATAATAGGGTCTCAAAACTTACTTAATAAGAACGAAGTAAATAGTACTGGAATGTATTCGCTTTATTCTCAAAAATGTTTCATGATCATCAGATCAAAGTGTGTGTGTGTGTGTGTGTGTGTGTGTGTGTGTGTGTGTGTGTGTGTGTGTGTGTGTGTAGGAGGGACGCCTACAAGTAGCCACTCACGCAAATCAGGTGCTTGCGAGCGTGACTTGTGCGAGTTGTCAACCTGTCGTTTCAACACTGTTTCCCATTGTGAGGACCGAAGGCCCTCGCGCTTCGCCCAATCGTGGATGGTCCGCTTTAAACGTCTGCGGAACCTAGCCTCCGCCTGAGGCGGATTGTGGAAGCAGGCTGCTGTTTGTGGAGGGCATCGCGCGGCGCCCGTGTGTGTACACCGCGGAGGCTTGCGCGGAGCGGGGCGGAGACTGAGCGGGGCT
>BOPP01000082.1:3481804-3512727 GCA_017312745.1 Gryllus bimaculatus
GCCCCGCCGCTCCCCGCCGCGCCGCGCCGCACCGCCCCGACCGGCCTGACGCGTCGCTCGCGCAGCCGCCGCCGCCGCCGTCAGACAGGTGTCCGGGCGCGCGCCTGCGAGTGCCCTGTGCGAGGCGGAGAAAAGCCTCATTTCCAGCGGCTGAGATGTGGAATGTTTTTGTTTTTGACTGACTGATTAGAGCTTCCGGGCGCGTCAACTGGCAAGGTCGTTAGTTCCTTATGTGTAGTGCGTGTTTGTACAAAGGATGGTGGCAGTGATCTTCCCCGGCTGGGTGGGGAGAACCGGCGCCGACCTACAGGTCCATATCTTAACCGTCTCTCTCTCTCTCTCTCTCTCTCTCTCTCTCTCTCTCTCTCTCTCTCTCTCTCCAGCGGGGTATCGCCTCACCCGGAATAAGCTCTACGCTCCCGACTGGTCTACGAAAACGTGTGCTAGTGTGGTTCATGTAAGTGTAGGCATGTGTAAGTAAGGAGTGACGAAGGAGAGGAAGCTAAGATCGGGTTCCTGGTCCTTTTATTAGGGTACTGCTCTGGAATCCGCCTACCGGAGCAAACCACGAAAACCTACCGACCAGAGCTGCTACCCACTGTATTTCTTCTCCGGACAGAGGCTGGACTATCTAGCTACGTAGCTAGTGTCAAAAATGTTGCCACCGTCAGGACTTGAAGGCCAGAACCTTCCGGTGGGAGGTTGCAATGCTGCAATGGCGTCAACAGATACCCCGAGCCACCTAACCGGTATGTGCAATGTCGAGGCATGATTTTCGGATAAGTCCGTTCATGCACTGACTGCTGACATTCAGAATTGAAGGGCTGGAGATACTAACAAGATAAGCTAAACAACAATCTGTCGTAAATGCTAATATCTCCATTTTAGTAGATGCATGTCTCTCACTTTAATACTGTCCCAGTCTCTTATAAATGAGAATAAGATATGTAGTAACAAGATAAGCCACATTTTACCCCAAATGTATATATTAACATTTATGAATAGCATGAGGCTTGCTGGATCTCGTGTGATTTACCATTTTACTGTTCCAAGTCCTTGAATTGTAAGGCATTCGCTGCAACTTCTTTGGACTTCTGTTATGTTAAAAGCTGGACGAGGAATAGTAACTCTTGTATTATGGCTTAACGAACCTCACGTTCGTTCACGATCAGTTGAGGCACACTTCAAAGACATTTTCGGCTCATCAAGCCCGTGTTTTGCGCACTGGCAGCTAAGACTCGAAGAAGCTAATTTCGTTTTATTAGGTCTGTGTTTCGTACACTAATAGTGGAGAAGCAAAATTGTAATTCATTCACTTTGACCAATTAGACCTCGTGCTCGTACACTAAGAGCGGCGATGCAAAAACATTTTCAACACAAGGCATTTTTCTGGACGTAATTAGACTATTTCGCACATTATCAGCTGGCATGCAGTGTGATATGTCTCTTTGCACATGAAGACTGCAAATCGTACACCGTAGAGAGCTATGTACGAATAAATTACAATCAATTTTTAGTATTCTACTCACTCAATCTCATGGATTATATCCTCAACATACGAGTTATATTTTTCCGTTTGTCATAATCCCTAATCTTGACTCAACTTACATTTGGTTCATTGAAAATGAGAGTACTGTATAAAACAGTGTTCGGAGAATTTTCATTCTGTAGAAATAACAATGAATTACATAGTTACTTATGAAATATGTTAAATGTAGTCTTCTTTACTTATCCATACATTTTTGCAGGGTCCTTACCAAAGAAGGGATATCGACACAAAAAGCTGCTGCAATTCCGATTGTAACCGTACGAATATCTTGAATAACGTCCCGCCCCAAACTTACAAATCTATTTTATTGTCTCTGTCAATAAATAAACAGAGAGGAATATGTTGTTTGAACCCATCTCTGTTTGCTCCGTCATCATTCAAACTTTATCATTGCTTTTGTATAAACCCGTTCTGAAATACACGCTTTGAATGCTTGTACTCGTAGTTACTCCCTGCCACGTCCCTAGACAGAGATCCTAGTCTGCTCGAACATTTCATATACTATTTCACAACATATTCTATATGACAATCGCCACAAAAATAAATTCTTAGATAGCGCAGTATAAAACTATTAAAACATTAGTTGTTTCTGTCTGTCTCATTTCTGTTCATGTCCTGGAATTTCCTGAGAGAGTAGTATTTAGTGAAAATGTGTGTGTAATCATTCCTAAAGAATGCGGGAAACGTTATGCAGTATCTTAGGAATAACTGTGCGAGAGAATTTAGTCAATACTCGCGCAAACGAAGTAGAATTCGAGGGCACGCAAACCAGTCTTCGGGAAACACGAAAGCTCTTCACCAGATCATCAGATATACTTAAGATTCCATGAGAACGAAAGGAATGCTTGCTGCGTTTTGGGACGAGTTCTCGTGTTGGATCTCTTTAGAGTTCTATGACAACATTTCGCCCGCAATAATTTGAGAAAACGCTTCTTGAGTCTTCCTACTTTCAATACAAAAAGCGAGTTTTCTTTTGAGGTTTGTGTATACGTACAATGCTATTAAATAAAATGTGGAAAATGTGTAGAAACAATCCTCAACGTGTTTTGTGAGAAAACATTTTAGTTAGCATTTCTAAAATACGTTTCAGCTGCTTATTCTTGTTCATTTATAGAAACAATAGATATGCGACCTACTGTACGTTACTACGCTTAATTTGTAGTAACCCACTTAATTTTCTATTTTTACCAACAGCAGTTATTAATATTCCTGTTATAATCGTTGTCTAGTTTTGGAATTTTTTGATGCATCAAAACTAATTTATTTCTATAAAGAGGATTGAAAACGTAGTCATAAACAATGCAATCAAACAAAATGATATTCAGACTGAACGTTAATGTGATATCAATGGATAGTTTGAATAAAATACATCTCAACCGGAATTTGTTCATCTCATGCGGTGTTGAGAGAGACACATCACATCATTAACACATGTAAAATCCTTCAATATAATTTTGAATATAATGAAAGTATTTGCACTTTTATAAGAAAGTAATGAATGAATACCATCACTTGTAAAATGGAGAGATACTTAGAAATGATAATTATTGCATTTTATAGCATAAATAATGCCATGTAAACTAGAAATATTGTAGATTGCGATTTGGTCGAAAGTTTCATTAATATTATTTTAGTACATTTTAAAAATAAGCTTTTACATATAAAAAAAGAACAAATTACTATTTGGGTTCCATTAATTGTTACAGCATCATAAGTAGAATGATTTCATATACAAAATGATATGTTAAATCCGAAATAACCTGAAAACTAAATCATGATTAGACAGTTCCATTTTTCAAAGTCACCGCATTAGGGCGGAATGTTATAATTCTATGAATGTGTACTAAATTTTCTTTTATCTAAATTGAAAAGAAAGAAACAGGGTTAATTTTTTGGCTCTCTTGGTTTTTATTCTTGATGTATCTTTCCTTGTGAATTCTCTTACATGTTACACTTCCCTCACATTTGTGCTGACGAGTATGAACGTAGTAACGGGCAAATTGGAATAACACTGTAGTTAGTGCTTTTGATTTCCTAATGCATCCTTGCATAAAGAACATAGAAATAAATGCTCCTTCTCAGTAGCAGACAATTTAAGATAATAATATCTATTCTTCCTGTCTTCAGTTGAGAAAAAAAAGGAGTAAAACGAAACACGAAATAAAAAAAAAATGTGCCGCAACAATTGCTTTCTATTTTGGTTAGTGTTACTGTATCACAACAATAATCTCGGCGTCGAGAATTTCGCCGAGAATTTTGTAGCTAAGCCAGCGCGAAAACGTTCTAGTCATGGGTACCGGGGATCCAATTTTGGGCACATGAGTGATACGGAATAGGTGGTGAGCAAAGCGGGCACGGAGCAGTTTCCCTAGCAGTTCTCTCGATTCGCACGACTTTCATACTACCAACTTCTCCTTCTTCATGCTCATTACTCAGTACATCCCCTGCTATTGAGCCACTATCGTCATCATTATCATGTCTCAACGAGCGTGCCGAGCCAGAAAGATCCAAACGGCCGTGATGATTTGGCAGCGGAAGAACAGTCATTACGCCGTCTCCCCTCCAATTGAATCCATACAAATTTACCAATATAAAAAAAATATCGTGACCTAGACCTTGACGTAGAGGCTCCGTTGGACGGGATGGAGCGCACGGACACGCTATTAGCGTCCTGGTGCATAAAAGAGAAACCAACAAAGAGCTAAGGAGGGGGCATGGAGAGCGATGGGGCGGAACGGCGCTCGCGTCCCAGTAAGCAGGCTAAGTGCGGCGGCGCTTCCTTTCCTCTAATTGCCTTCCGGCGGCTAGGCGCGGGGCGGCTAGGCGCGGGGCGGCTAGGCGGACCGGCGCGGGACGGCCGGGACGGCGAGGCCGGCCGGCCGCGCGGGCCAGCGGGGGCGGCCGGGCAGGGCGGCTAGGCGGGGCAGCGCGGAGTGGCGGCGCGGCCGCGGTGCGGCTAGGCAGCCGGCGCGGGGAGGCTAGGCGGGCGGCGCGGGGCGGGGCGACGCCGGGGCGGCTAGGCGCGGGGCGGCGGCTAGGCGGGGCGCTAGGCGGGGCGGGCTCCGCAGGTTGCGGACAGGCGCTGCCCCCCCCCCCCAGCGCTTAACCCCCTCGCGGTCCTCAAAATGTATAAAATGTTTTCTTATGTTTTTAACCTTCAGAAAGATGTAAAAAATCAAACTAAACATTTGCGATTACGTTCATTACGTTATTGAAATAATATTGTATCATGTAAAAATGTATATGTTATAGTATTTGTAACAAATATAATTGTTAATATTAAATGATTGACAACACTATTCTGTTAAGGAAAAATGTTAAATAAATGCGGAAATTATTGTATTAAATAAAAAAAAACTTTATTTGACAATATTTTGTGCATAGACTGTAAGAAACGTTTATGATTTCTTGCAATCTCTGAATTCATTGTTCTGAAGCACAATTTATTCATTTCTTCAGCAAAAACATCCGTGTCTAAAGACATCACATTTTCACTTTTGTTCCAGTGTAAATAGACTTACATATCGCTTCAAAAGATACAGGCGAGTTTCAAGTATGCCTCTCGAATTACAGTTTAAAATCAATTTGTTAGAGCAGAATCGTTCTTAATAAAAATCAATGAACTTTCTTAAAATAATCAAGTGTGTTGTTTTAGTATTGCTAAAGTATTTTGCTTCTTCATTCACGCAATTGTGTTTCCGTTTTGACATATCGTAGTATTTTAGTTTATATTTCTACATAGAATGAATGTTGAACTTTTGTGCGTTTCATCTAATCCATGAGAGAATAATTATTATTACTGAGTCGAGTCGGTAATTTTGGGCATCCTTGTAAGAAAATAAATCCCCATTTGCTTGATTTAAGCAATCAAGCTACACTATTCGAATATGAAGTCTGCATTGGCTCATTGACTCGTCTCATTAACACTAATAAATATTCTAATTAGTCTACATTTTATATATCTACTCACATTCTGTGCGTAACTTATGTTGAACTTAAAACTACACGTGATAATTCAATTCATGCTTACAGCATAACCTGGTGTAGAGCAAGATCGGTTCAGAAACGAGACAGAAGGGAAATCAAACACGAATTATTTCCCCTCTTCAAGTGTTGGTCAATCTTCATTGAGAGCTTTTGAGATTGTCTCAAAATTCTTTTTCTGCCTTCTAGCCGTTTGAATTTACAGTCTTGCGATTAAGTGAAATTTTATGTTGGACTAACGTTATAAAAGGCATCTACTTATGTCGACTTTTTTGTAAAATGTTTCATACCATTTATGTTAATGTACTGCTTCCAAAATATAATGCACATTATCATGGACGACATTGAGCAAATCTAAATGTTATGCACATTGTAATATTTCATTTGTTTTCGTTACATCCACAATATATTTTAAATTATCGACCCAATATAAGGATTAAGTCCAATATAAGTATTAAGGCCTAGCAGGCTTATAGGCATCATATACAAATTTACTCTTATCCTATTTATGTTGTGTCGAAACGTGATACCAAAAGCTTTTACAGAACATAAAGTCCAGGTATGACTCACATATTGTACCTAATATGACTGTCAACCCTCATATGCCTTTAACCATCATGTTGAGCATGCATGTCTTGCATGGATTCTCGTGAAGTGTCAAAGCAAATTCTTATCCCTACCCTCCACATGGCGTCGTGGATTTCTGCTTACAGCCCGCGCACCTAACTCGAGTCTGATGAGGAACGGAAATGATGCTAATGGTTTGTTTCTATTTTCCCGTCATCTCATCCTTTCACCGTTACAAACAAACGTGTAAAACGGTGAAGGACCGCTTGCAGCTGGTATTCGTCCTTAGACAGGAGCAGACTGGACAGGCTCCTGGGACGGATTGGCCGAAAGAAAGAACTTGAGCTGGACGCGAGAATCGAGCAATTGGGCGCCGCGCGTCACGTCATACAGAACAGTTCCTTCCCACCTTCACGCACGCACGACCCTCGTCAGGTGTCGCCGCCGCTACGTTCATTCATGCCATCAACATTTCATTTCGACGTTACGGCCTATATTCCGGTTAATAAGAGGGAGAAAGGATATCATCCAGCCGTAGCGAGTCGGTTGCGTTTTTCTGCTGACCTGAATTCGATATGAACGCCACTTGAAGAAAAGTGGCCTTCGCTTCTTCAGGGGGCGAAATCATGAAGTTTCTCCTACATAGATTGCGATGTTATTACCGTTTCTCGAAAAAAGTGTGAAGAATTCTTGTTTCCTTGTACTATCGGAGAAAATTTATAATGTGCAAGAGTTATAAAGGACCGCTATTACGAACTGATTGTGAGAATTTAGCACAAGAAATCAGATTATCCTTTTTCTTTATATTTTACAAGGTGCAGCGGCACGAGTAGTAAATTCGATTTTCTTTGTAAATTTTTCTTGCAGCAATCGAATTAGTGCTCGAATATTTCGATTTGTGCAATCAGCCATGCGCGATAATGACGAGCCGATCTTTCAGTGTCGCTGAGCGACCAATAGAAGACTTCTTCCTCAAAAGGAAACTTGTTTTTTTTTATTCTGGTAGACTCAACGTGAGTTTTAATTAATTATTAATACGAGTTTTCATAAGAGAAGCAAAATATTTCATATTTCTTTTAAAAAAAACCCATTTTTTCATACATTATATTTGATAACTATGAGATTTATGACCTAGGTATCCCTATTTGTAACACAATGTAAGCGTTAGATTACTTTTCATTTCCTTGTATTGCAAAAATATTTAAATTTATTGAAAAAATACATCTTTGAGATTAATCAATTGTGTCCTCTTTCATTGATCCACTTATTTTTTTATTTTTTACTCATTTTTTAAGCAACACGATCGTAAAACTGTTATCATTAAAGCTTTGGAATGTACAAAAATTTCAATACATTTCTGAAACTTAGTTTCTTTACTTCATCGATTTTGCAGCGTTATATAGGAAAATTAGTCTCCTGTGAAAATGTATCCAATCAGCTACCAATATTCACCCAAGAGTTCTCCCCCTTGCAGAGTGTCTTGACTAATCCTTTTGAATGCCATTGGGAATGATTGCTCGCGTATGAATTTTATGCTCACTTATGGGACGTCAGGAATAGAGTTATTTTCAAGGAGAAGGTATGTATTTGTTGCCAAACAGCTAAAGAAAATGGATAATTGAAGCACTCGAAAATTCGTATATTTTAAGTTAGTTCATTTTAGTTAGTTTAGCAAATCGACAATTTGATGCGACCAATTCGACTCGCTTCGCTGGTGCATTTCCAAGGGAAGTTCCACCTTCTGTGCAGGCGGACATCCTTGAATATCCAACCAACGCATTTCAAAACAAAATATAGTTGTGTCATATCTTGACTCGCTTCCTTCGCGTATTCCGCGCATTTTTACTTAATTAAACATGAGCCTGTCAAGAGCAGCCGGGCGTTGGTTTGATTTATGGATTAATTAGGATTCCGGGCGCATCAACTGCTAACGTCATAGTCTCGTAAGTGTAGCGCATGTTTTTTCTCGGGAGGTGGCGGTGGTCTTTTCTCTTTGAATGGCGAGATCCGGCGCCGACCTACCGTCAGCTAACGGGTTTTCCCCAACCAGGTATCTGCCACCAGCGGGGCAGCACCCCAGCCGGGACTAGCTCTTAGCTCCCGAGCGGTCTCCCGGCATGTGGGGTAGTGTAGTGCATGTAAGTTTAAGTGTGTGAGGGTAGGACAAGGAAGAGAAAGGAAAGATCGCGCGCGGTCCGTGGCCCGTTTATTATGATACTGCTTCAGCATTCGCCTGATATTTAACGGAGAAAGCACGGAAAACTACCGATCAAAGCAGCCGGCCGCTAGAATTCTCCTCCAGATTGTAACATAACTCGTTCTAGATGCGTGGCCTTGTCGAAAATGCTGCCCCGGTGGGGAGTGCAACCGAAGAACCTCCCGGTCGGAGGCACTGCAGTGACATCAGTTGAGCCTCCTCCCCCGGAGGGGAGAGTCTGGCGGAGTCGGCGCCGGGTGTCACCGCGCGCTCTCTCCGCAACAATGTCCGCAGCGGCGCGCTTTCCTCGGGGTCCATTGTGCTGCGGGCCCGCGACGGACATCGCGCCGCGCCACAACGCGCCGCGCCGCGTTTTTCGCGTGTTTTGCCGCGCACTTGCGCCCGCGAGCGTTGACACCGCGACGAAAGGCGCGCGCCGCTGCCGTGACGTCACCTCGCGGGCGCCCTCTGGCGGGGGCGGCGCACGGACCGTTGCAGAGTGGAGGCGAAGGCGGAGAAGCGCGCAGAAGCTCCTCCCAGAACGCTTCTCTCTTTCGCCGTCCGATCCTTTTCCTCGTGCCGTTTCTAATGACGTGGCATCGCCCGTTTCAAAAGCGCATCTTGTGCGCGGGCCTCAACGACGAGCTGGAAGAAAAGCGGGGCCTGTTCGCGGGATACCTGCGTTGTCTCGCTGTCATCTCCCGCGCGGCTGGGTAAAACGCCGGACGTTTTAAGCGACTTTGGGGCAGTGAGACCCACTCGCGAGTAAAGCACGCGGAGTAGTGGCCTCTAACGGCGCAGCGTTTTGAGCTGACATGCAACAGGTAATTTGGGGAAGATGACCATGGAATTCGTTCCTGAATCTCTTAATACAAGATATCGATTGAAAGGAAAAGGCAACAAAATGAGGAATGAATATTTCTAAATGCATCTGCTGACTTTTGAGATATCTCATATTTTAGTCAAAGTTGCTCATTGTTCCTTGATGTGCCAAAACATTTGCATATTAAAGTATCTTACAAATTTGTCTCGTAAAAAAATTTAAAATTATCTTATATTCAACGTCCAAGCTCAAATGTATACATATTTTGCCATTCATATCAATAAAAAATGTAAACTTTCACTGCCGGCATTAATGTTCAAATTGCTTACAGGGGTATCGTACTACAGTTTAATCCATACTTTTTCCCGACATTCATAAAAATATTTAAAATTAATGTTAAGTGTAAAATCACTAAGTGGCAAATCAGTTGTATCTCTGCGCTTACGTACAAATCAGCACCTGAAAGTACGACGAATGATTAATTACATAAGAACGTTTAGTAATATTATGACGCATATATATTTCTAATTTTTCATATGAGAGCGCAGTTTTTATATATAATAAAGCCAAAGTAGTATACTTGGTAAATGAAAACAAAATTTCCTTCGTGTATTTTATGAACTTACTTGAGTAAACGCGTACTCCAGAAACAAAATTCAGAAGTATCTGCGTACTCCTTCAACTGCAAGCATAAAGCAACTTTCATGACTACGACAATGAAAGACTCATGCATACAATTCTTAGTATCTGTAAATGCAAACGATGCAGCCATCTACTTACGCGGCCCATGCGTAACCGCAAGATTTGCAAAATTGTGCTATGAACACGGTAAAACGCGCGCAAAATTTTGTATAGACTTGCCCACAATGGTCAGCGGTAACGCAGTACAGTACTCTGCATTATGCGAGGGTTTCCCGTACCTGCGAGACCCGGAGTAGAAGCTGTCCCGCGGGGGCAAGATGTTTCAATCCGCGTGTTGCGGCGCGGGACACAATCCGCTACGAGTCCCCTTTTTATGCAGAAATTGCAAACTCATCCATATTAATTCCCTCTTATGGCTAAGTACATAGAAATCCGATGGAGCAGCCGCAAAGGAGCGTGAAAAGCAATTTTCAAAGCCGTTACATAGGTCATAGGTTTGGACACGCTGCACTGTTATAAATGGATCACTTTCCACAACTCAGATTTCTGAGGACAAAGTCTCCGTGAAGGTGGCTGAACGATTATTTAAAAAAAATATTTACAGCAATGTTACTGTACATGCATATTACTGTAAATAAGTATACAATCTCTAATCCAAAACAAGTTACGTACGATTTCCAATGACATGTCTGTAATAAAATTCCTGAGATGTGAAATTGAGATTAGTTGAGACGAAACACGTTTTTATTTTTTCTTCCGAAGTTTTCTCTAAAGTACATATCTACGTATTGCAGCTATAAAGATTGACATCTTTATCAACAAATATATTGTATAAGTTTCAATACATTAGATATTAAAAATGGAAACATTGAATAAGCGGCGTTTTTTACCTTTAATTTTTTTTTCTTTATATCTTTATAATAAGATTTCGATACATCTGCCACCTCTAATTTACGTAATTCAACTACTAATATGTTTCAGAATTCATTCCTCGAGATTTTCAATACTACTTACAGTTGTTTCTCAGTTTGAAATAATCCTTGGTTCCAACCCTAGGCCATCATGCATTTTTGAGAGCGTTTCCTACCTATATGGAATCTCATTACATTTCCCGAAATCTACCAGAGCTTCTTCCTCGTGGTTAGTCTAAACAGACCCTCCGAGAGCAAGGGCCATCACGCACCCATCACCTCGGGGGCCGAGACAAAGCGAGAGAGGCAGTGTGGGGGCGGCCCATCGCGACGGTATCGCGCCGGGCTCATCCGCTCCGGATCTCCCGGTGCGCGCCTGGCTTGCGCTTCCCACAGGCGGAAGGAAGGACGGGAGTCGCCCCCTCCCGCGACGTCGGGCTCCGATAAGGAACCGGTCCGGCATTCCCGGCCGCCGCCCCCGCCCCGCGAGCCGGAACTGCCCGGGACGCGCCGCGCCGCCCTCGCCGCCCGCGCCGCCCGCGCCCGCCGGGGGCTCGACGCTTGTTGACACCGCTACGCCGGCCACGGACTCGAACGCGCGCGCGTGTGTGATGCAGCTGCAGCTGCGGCGCGGCGCGGGCGGAAGGAGGGGGGCTGTGGGCGTGTCTCCCGGGGCGGAGACGCAAGCTCATGACCTGAACAAGCCAGGCAAGGTAACTGTCTGAGGAGTGAGCCTCCGAAAGGACCTCCAGAGCGAGCGCGCCCCCGCCGGGAGAGAAGCCCCCCCAGTGCCCGCGTCCGCGCAGCGTCGTTGAGGGAGGCCGAGGCCAGTTGCGTGGGCTCAAACATCGGCGGGCTTAAACGTCGGTGCGGCTGCGGTTTGGTGTGGGGTCTGGAGGCGCTTTGGTCGCGACGCGGGCTCATGACCCACCAAGCGTTCCCTCTGGATTGGGGGCAGTTTGGCAGGAAAAAAAAGCTGCGAAGGCTGCGGACGCAGGTACGAACGCCAGTGTGATGTAGATGCCAGAGTGATGGGTTGTGCGTGATTGCTGGAACGCACCGTCCCACGCGTCACGCAACACGTATCTCGGGCGCTGGGTTCTTAAGGAGTCTATTTCAATCTTGAAATTACCGTCAATAGCGTTTAATAATATATATTTTAGGTCTCAGTCAGGACGGTGAATCTCAACCGAAGCGATAGCCCAGATTTATAACTAGGGGGCAGATTATGATGATCTAAAAAAATAATCAACAAAATGCTTTAAAACGCCTTAAACAAAGAAAATTACTTAAAAAATTTGACCAAGACCACTTCAGAAGAACAACTCAAGCTGTTGGATATGTTACTGATGTAATCGAGGCTTCTTCCTTTTGTTCAAGTGAACTCAGCTAGTAAACTTCGGTTTTGAAATGTTCTTTAAAAGAAAATCTCTGCCTCTCTTCACGACCTCCGTCGAACCGACAATGACGACGATAAACGCAACAGGTTTTTTAGATTACAAGAAATTGAATAGGCCTCTCAAGAATTCTGTGATGACCGTTTGTTGCACCTCGTAAATGTTGTTTGAAGCAAGTACCATTAAAAGTATATTAAAGTCAATTAAATCAATGAAAAAGGCAGTAAAAAGACGTAAAAAGGTAGACAAATGACTTATTAGTCGAAGTTGACGAAAAATGTAAAAACGTGACATATCAAAATGAGTCATTTGGTTTTGTCATAACATAATTTCTGTTCTATTCTAATAACATAATTTGGTTCCGTACTTAGCAGCATTGTTCGAAAGTGAAAAGAAAAAAAATGATATTTCATTAAAATCCGCCCCCTATTTATAACCAACGAGTCTGTTATTTGAATTATCGTTCGTCATAATGTCATCTTGTCGTAATATCATATAAGAAGAAAAAAATCTTATGAACAATAAATACCATTGTTGGAATATGTGTACCCATACGCCATCTTTAGCTACTATTACTTAGCATTTGTTTCGATTGTCCTTTATAGTTGGCGGACAGTTAAATCCTTAACAGACACCGGTCATTAAGAGTCTTTTTGTGTCCTCTGCGTGAATGCGAAACGTCGATATGACAGTAGAGTATTACGAACATATTATGAATATTTAGTGATGGGGTTCATTTCATTTGTGACATAATAGTATTAAATGTTACACAAGCATTGGAACTTTCCATATAAAGTTTCAACGCTGGAGTAACAATTAACGGACCACGCGCTATCTTAGCTTCCCCTTCCTTGTCATATTCTTACCCTTTAATTACACACATTTAAACTTACATGCACGACACTACCACACATGTTGGGAGACCGATCGGAAATTTAGACTTTTTCCCGCTGGTGGGAGATACCTGATGCGGAAAACCCGATAGCCGACGGTAGGTCGATGCCGAATCTCGCCATCCAGCGGGGGAAGATCACTGCCACCTCTTACGATAAACCATGCACTACACTTACGTGACCTTAGCAGTTGATACCGCCCGGAGTCACTAGCAACCAATCAATTATAGGCGTGGGCGCGAGTGTGGAGAGGCTTGTTCGCCGCGGGGCGCGCCGCTCATGGACCACAGCATCTCTGTGGAGTTCCTGTCGGAGGCTGCTCCTTGAACAGTTACGTGCGCGCGCGCGCGGACCTGGCGCGGGTGCAGTGGTGTGCAGCTGCTTCTTCGCTGGGAACGAACATGCTGGATCGTGGGCTACCATGGACCGTGCTGGTCACATCTTAAAAGTTAGCATCCACTATTCCGCACTTAGCGCGTCGAAAACGAGTCGAGAGCTTACCTCTGCCTTGAAAACGTTCATGATTTAAAAAATTCAAAATTCAAAAAATAAACAATTATCAATAGATTTGAAATGATATTTGTGGATTTATTTAAATGATATCAAAATTTATTTTTAATTTATAATATTTTAAACCTTTTTGAAATCAAATTCAAACGAAAATAAACACTACATACACAAACGACAGTAAACGCACACTATAGTATTGCCAAATTACTATATTTCTTTGTCGGGATGCAAATTTTGTTCTTATTAAGCAACTTGGAGCTAACAAGGGTTGTCGTACACCTCGTATAAAAAGTATTACTACTAGGAAAATGTACAGATAATTTAGCTATTTTATTTTCAAGTTGTTTGTAATTAAGAATATACAAATTGAAAGTAATATACACACTAAATATGAATTGATTATCATAAATAATTTCAATTAAAATGTTCTGTACTTTTACCCTTCCCCTCTAAATCTTTTCTGAAGCCGTCCTTGTGCCTCAGACAATAGGTTAGGCCTGGGTGAGGGCGGGCCCGTGGGCGCGCAGATGTGTGGGACGGGTGTGGGTGTTTGGACGCCTCGACAGCCGCCGGCGCGGGAGAGGGCGTACACGTTGATGTACCACGCTAGGCGTATCTCAAGAGCCAGGATACGTTCTGAGACTATTTTTCAGACTTTAATTTAATTCAGTCTTAATTAATTTGCCATCAAAAGTACAGAAAAAAAACTGTATGCAACTTATGGAGAAGAAGTATAATCTCACGTTTTCTTAAGCTCCAGAGTTCCTTCCCTTCTCTTTCACTACGCATAGTTAAATTTTGAACGAAGGTACCTCGAACTCGGTGTGTAACGTTCGAGTATTACGAATCTTTCCTTCCGTTTAATCCAAAACTATTTGCTTCGGCTAATGGTCTACATGTTTGATTTTAAAGTATTGCTGATAAAATACCAACTCATATCCTACTCCTTTTGTAAAATTCAACAAAGCGACATTCTGACGTGGCTAGAGCAATTGATGCAGTGCCTCTGGGAGGTCCTTGGGTTCGAGTCCCTGCGGTGGCAGTATTTCCGACTCAAGCGACATAGTTGTATCGAATTCAGCCGCTGTTAGGAGGATAATTCAAGCGACCGGTTGCTCTGATCTCTAGTTTCTCCGATCACCACACGCGAATGCCGGAGCAGTGTCCTTACAAACAGGGCAGGGTTCGTACGTGATCTTTCTTTCGTATTGAAAGTGAAGTCATTTTTAAGAGTTCATCCTCACTACGAGCTGCTTTCACAATGCCACACAATAAGTTACAAAAACATTCTTCTCCTGTTGTAAAAATATAAATATTTCACATTAATTAAAAAGTGTAATAGATTCAAAGTTAATACATTAAATATTAACTTAATATATTAATATATTTCTGTTATTATGTCGTTTTTGTTAATATTTTGTATTTCGTATTTTTAATGTTTTCATGTCATTTGTCATAAGCTTATTTTTTATTTATTTGTAAATTATTCGTAATTTTAAAATGTTATTTGTTAACTGAAGTGGGTTGTAGGCTAATTCTGTAACTCAATGTTTAATAATAAGAAAACGACTACAATTTATTAAATTAAGCTTTGGTCAACACTTTATTAAGTTATTTTGTAACGTCAAGTCGATTTTTGGAAAATTAATTAAAATGTTTGTATTTATGGTTTCTGATTCAGTGAAGGATGGAAGAAGACTTAAGGTGATAGCCACAAAAAATATGCAACAGTTCCTCGAGGCTTACAAAAGGTCAAAACGACGTCCTGTTTTCACCTGGGGCGATTAGACATGTTGAAGAAAACATTTTCTTTACACGTTTGCTCATAGAACTCCGTATTGTCAGGTTTGATCATAAAAACCTCTGTTTTTATGATTTCACTGATATTTTAAATGTTCCACATAACTATCGAAAGTGATTTTCACACAGCTCAGCAGTGAGATATAAGCAAACATAAAATACTAATCTTATCTTGAAGATTAATTGCATAGATTTATTATTTGGAATATCGCTTCCATTATTTTTTTTTGTTTAATATTACAACCGCAAAAGAGAAAAGAAGATGAAAGGGAAATAGGACTCATTGTAAACTATGATAATCGCTAAACCCTTTCTCCAGCTTCCACTTCAGTGCGATCGTAATAGCGTCGCGCCACCTCCAGTTACAGTAAGAGTTTAGACGACACAGAGTTACGCCTCTTGCTCTGTTATCTAAGCGCGAGGGAAAGGAGTAAAAGCTTTTGCTGGAACTGACAGTTTGCGACCATGCTTTGTTTCTGTTAATATAAAAAGTATTTCATCTGGCAAAGATTAATGAACTCGACAAGTATATCCCTTCTACGTTTTCTAAGAGACAAATGTATTACAATGACATACTCTTCTGTTCGGAACTTTTTTGGTCGACCCGAAAAGTTTAGAGATCGTTTTTGTCCGAATGGCATATAAGCGTTTTGAATATAAGAGAGGGAGAATCAGGTTTACTTTTTTCATCGGTTAACTGATAATACTGTAAATTAATTGAAGCTATGATTACAAATAATTTTAACTTAATCTTTTCTAAACATTTCTTTTAGCACGCGATAGTATAATAATATTTTAGGGAAACGTAAGTAATATAAAATCGATTTAAATGTTTTCGAGAGACGTGTGGGTGTGTAGCGCCTATAAGGTTTCGTCTTCGCGCTCTCAAAGGGCAGATGCAGTTCATACAGGCTAGCCCAAATCCTGCCGCCAATGGCGCCTTGCAGGCTCCTTTCCCTTTCATTGACAGCATACTGAAAATTAATGAGACCGTACGCCCATCACAGTGAAAGTCGTTAATACCTAAATTGGTATTCAAGGCATGTGGAATAGGCCTCTTACGTTCCTGGTTCCTTGGTATTAAATTACCACTATCGAAGGAGATCGTGTCTCGTTTGACAGCCTACAAACATTTTCAATGTGTCGCGAAATCAACCTTCTGATCGTTGTCAAATATCAGATGTCTACATAACATTTACTTGCACAGAAACAAATTTACGCGTATTTCATTTTAATGTATTGTACATCGTACAAAGGTCTGATGTAGTAAACTCAAAAATGTTGAACGAAAGGAAATAAAATATTACAACTTAGTGAAATCACCCGAATGATGGAGAAACTGGATTTAATTTGTAAAAAGTTTGTCATATCACCACACAAAATGCAAATTCTGAATTTTTCGATAAAGTGTGACAGGTCTGTCAGTAAAAGATATGTCTTTTATACAATTTTTCGTTTTTCATTTAAATCCTTCTGATATGTCGATAACTTGGAACCTTTTCACAACACAAATTTGTTCACATTTCTTGAAAGTCCACAATTCAAATAAGCATTTTCATGTTTTTTACTTTTTGAGGTAAGCTGCTTTATTTTATGAAATAACAGTCCTTTCTTGAAGTTATATATTCAATAGTATACCTCATTAATTGAATTTTAGGATTTAGTTGATCTCTTGTCCTGCTGAGTTGTCAAAACAGTTTTTGGCAACATTTCTTAAGATTTACAGATACCTTTATAAAATACAAATATTTACACCTTTTTATTTAAAATATATGTGGTACTTCTTTCAAAATCTGACCCAAAGTTTGTCACTACAAGTTGCCTGTGCTTGTAGGCAGACAGTTTCATTGAATAACACTTTATGTTTCGAACAAGAATTTAATTTTCCAGATGTTGATTAGAAGCAATGTGTTTAACACACAAATGCCAATAAAAAAATGCTCTCAGTAATATAACACCACAGTCGTAAAACGCCCTCCAAATCTCATCTCCGAACGTCGCCAGCTGCCGTTGGAGCCAAAAGCGCGGAGGGAGTTTGTTGGCGCGGTGAGGCGCGAACGCGGGACCCTCACAGGCGGCCGCACACGATCGTTGCCCGCTCCGTGCATTAAACCCGCGCCGCGCGCTTGGCTGCCTTCCTTCACGTGGGCCGCACCGGCGCCCCGCGACCGCTCGCCCAGCTCCCCCGCGAACACCGCACTCGGCAGCTTGCATCGCCCACCACGCCTTTTTTTTGTAAAGAAAGGAAAAAAGTCAGTTCGACGTACAGGGAAGGACACGTTTATTTTCTTATGACATTCGCTTCTGGAGGAGCTCACTTTAACTCGTAGATTCACCGTACTTATACGGAATATGTGAGGGACGAGTTTTGTACAAACATATTTTTGCAGGCTGTATACATTGGCTTCTTGAAGGCATCAACACAGAACATCGTTTACGCTAATCGTTCAGCTGTCGGCGATTGTTTTTCCATTCGACAAAAAAAAAACACAATCGCTAGCAAACGTCATGTTCGCTTCCACCAACGGCACTTACCTTCTTCCGCGATGTCTTCGCCCACTTTTGACAGGACCCCCGTGTCGTTCAGTGTCCCGTGCGTGGAGGCGTTGTGCGTTGAGCAGAAGACACGACGTCGCAGCCGGCCGCCCCTTCGGGCCGCATCTTTCCGTGGAGACTCGAACGCGCGAATAGGCGAGGAGCGGGCGCGTCGACGGGGCGGCGCGCGGCAACAGCTGTCCAGGCAGGAGGAAGCACGAGGCGCGAGCGGGCGCAGGCGGTGGAGAAGGTGGCGCGTGGCGGCGTCGGTTGGCGGCGGGCGGCGCGTGCGGTGCGCTCGGGCGGGCGTCGGCCGCGGCACTGGTGCGTGGAGCGCCGCGACGCGCGCCGGCAGCCGCCGCCAGCCGCCGCCGGACCCAGATACGCGCGCCAACCGGGTCGCCCCTCCAAGGCGCGACGCCGACGCGCGGCCGCCGGGAGGCGGAGCAGAAGAGCGGGAGGAGGCGCCCAGGCGGCGGCCGCAAGGCGGAAGGTGGGGGCGGCGCGCGGGGCAAAACTGAAAGTTAGGGGTGGGGAAGACGGCGGCTTCCGCCGTTGATTCGTAGCCCCGGGCGAAGGAATCGGCGACGGGGCGAGAGCCGAGATGGCACAGGCGATGGCGCCGCTGCTGACGGGGAAGAGGGCGAGAAACGGCGGCTGGGGAAGGAGGAAGAACATGCGCTGCCGGAGGGGGGGGGGCGGGACGTGATGCTTCGTGAAAGTTGTCGGCGCTGATAAGCCCACAACAGGTGAGCGGCGCCGGGGAGGGGTGAAGGGGAAGCTCCCCTGTGCATTTTCACCTGCGCGCGCCGCCGCCGCCGATGCAGGTGCAGTTGCGCCTGTTGTGGATTACCGCACGTGCTCGCGTTTTCCCTGCACGCGCCAGGCTAATCTTCCACTCGGGCGCCGGCAAATTATTTAGAAAGCTGTATTGATCCTTAAACGAAAGAAAACTGCTGCAAACTTGGCCATTGAAATTGCTCGCATTACGTAACATTTTCGATATTTTGTTTATTCTTTTTCCAGAATATTTACCCCTAGGGAGCATTAAAATAGTTATATTTGCAATTCTCGAAACAGGAAAGTTCTTATTCCTTTTTTCATCAAATTATATTTACTGATTACTTTGCATAAGGCATCTACTCCATCGGACTACCCACATTATATTAAATAATTTATCTTTTCAGGCTCATACCTCAAAAATTCATGATGGAATGATCGAAAATGTGGATTTGATGAAGATCTGATTTTGTTTATGACAAAATCTTAACTAGCGCCAATTATTTTACCGTTCTTTGATACATACGAGGAGAAAATTTAAAGAAAAATTTGGAGCCGTGTCTGAGAAAATAATTGTTAATAGCTTCAATATATTAGTTATGGCACTGCGTTGAAAGAAATTTGGAAGTTTTTCAATTTTCGAAAAATCAGGGATTTCAACAGAAACCTGCGCCATTCTTTTAAGCGTCGATATTCTATCGTCGAGAATCGTAAGAAAGGAATGATAAAAAAGAATTACACGTTAATAACTTTCATATTCGTTGCCTCATTACCATAAATGAAGCTGAAATGGAGCGAGCAGTCGTGCTACGATATCAGTGGTCACAGTTTATTATTTGATTCCCGAATCCCATCGTTGTTCGATTTCCTCAAGAATGAAGTTAAGGCATGGGGCACGTTTTTACAACTTAATTTTAACTACAGAAAATTCGGTATACTGTTTACTTACAATCATTTTGTGTGCGAATGGACCTCTTAAAACGGGATGGATTTTAAAAAAATGCTTTTAAGCGGCTTTTTGGTGGACAGAGAGAGGGGCGATAGATTGACATGGGTATCCTTTGTACAATGTATGGGTTTCAGCGTCCATTCCAAGAAAATTCGGTCGTTGAGGGGGGTGAACATTTAATAGAGGTGATATTCCGGAGTGATTTCCCTGTATATGGAAACAAACGAGATGGAAGTAAAACCACACACTTCATGTATCTTTGTCGAGACGTTGGGAACCGTAATCGACAGAAGTCAGGAAACGATCGTTTGTTATTCACTAGAGTTATCATTTCGACAGTGGATTCTATTTACTCAACTTATTACCTGACATTACTTTCTCTAAGAAGGATAGGTGGGGAATAAGTATATTGAATAATTTTTGCTTGTGAGAATGAAATTTCACGAAATGTTTACAAAATGTCTGTACATCTTCTCGTACTTCTGAAGGATGGTAGGCTGACTGAAGAATGGATTTGAATTACACTACAAATATAAATTACCGTATAAATTACACTAAAATATTTGTATAAATATATAATTTTAGTGTTAATTTTTGGGTTTAAAATATTGTTGGTAAACGTTTTTGTGGAGTTTGTTGAATATGTAAAAATGACAACTGAGATGGGGATGAACTTTTAGAGGGGTTGACTCTTCAAGTCTAGTTCAAAAAAGAAGAGAGCAATTAAGTTTTCTTTGCCTCCTTAATAGAAAAGAGAGCACTTAGTGGCAAATTTTGCCATATCTGGGATACGAATTTCTAATACATTACAGAACAAATCATTATTTTCCCAATAGAAAGTATATTTTTGTAAAATTTCAAAATATAATTTTATCACAATTACAAATCTTAGATTTGAATACGTTAATAAATAAATACAATATTGTAATCACAACAGATCATCGTAACACAATGTTGATAGAATCTATATATCCGGGCGTCTAGTGTGATTAATGAACAATTTTGCAATGAAGAAAAGTACTAATCTGTTGATTCCTTCATTTCTAAAAAAGGTATTCAAAGATATCTCAACCCTGATGAGAATATTAGTACTTTCAGTAGTATGATTACTAAAAGGAATTCTGAATATTCGAGGTCAATATCGGTGTTCAAATTGTCGAATTTCTTTAGTATTATAGAAGTTCTAATTAATGAAAATAATGCATTTAACAAATATATGTTTTTCTCTTTGGCGAGGGAGAACACGAAATGAGAAAAATGTCAGTGATGCGATATTCGTTAACCTCATAGAGATAAAAGCTGGTAATCTGTGTTTACCCGACTGAGAAATGAAAGGAGAGTTGAGTAGTGGAGAGGTATATAAGTTTTTTTCTGTTTATGTATTTAAATTCTGAACCAGTTGCAATACAACATTTCAACTGCTAATGTAACATTGAATGTTCCTTAGGTTACGTGGAGTGTGTACATGTGTACATCCTAGAGTTCAATTTTCCATTATACTAGATAGTTGAAACCATTGTCTAGGAACACGTTACTGAATATTTTAACGCCCATTCATTACTTAAAATAATTTTAGGTTGTTTTCTCCTCCTTTTTTCGGTGTGTAGAACTGTTCATCCAATCCCGAATAGTCGGGGTGCTCGGCAATGTTTTCGTTTCTCGATGTGTCCAGAAGACACATGGGACATGCGGTTAGGGCGAATACCAAACATTTGGTGCTTGGTAAGTAGCAAGCAACCCATTCACACTACTCGGGTTTCGCCGAGCGGATGTATGGAGCCGTCTAAAGAAAAATACAGTGGAATCCCGGTAATCCGAGCTAATTGGGGGTGTGGTCTGTTCGAATTCAGAATTGTTCGGATTATTCGAAAAAATGTTCTACGTACATACAATACAAATACATCTATAGGATTACCAGACAATGCAATGTAGCGTGCTTAGTGAGAAAATGGCATCTAATTTTCACATCGCATTATCAAGCAGATTCATTTCCTTACGGCAAAAAAAGATTACCGATTTTGCATGTTCCTCTAAGTGAAAGTTACTGCGACATATATGTTATATACTTGTGGTATACACCCTAGTTACTAGAGTAATGAACGTTTCATTTTGACAACTAGTGTTTCAATCATTAGTTCAGTTCTACAGTAATTATACATTCCTTTCTTTACACTACAAATATTTGCACTACTATTTGTTTATTCGGAAGTTTGTTCGGATTATCCAAAATTTCGGATTTGTTGTGTTCGAATTAGAAAGGTTCTACTGTACAGCGATAAAGAACATATGTGCAATTACAAAGTTAAAAAAAGCAAGAGTATGAATGCGCTACCTAATACTCGTATTAATAACAGTGTGTAAGATAAATGACATTTTGAGTAGTCGAGTTCTTTTTAAACGAAAAATAATGTTGTTCATCTCTCCCAGTATTTAATTTAGGAATCGTTCGTACTTATGTTGAGCTTGAAATGTCATTGTTCGTACATTATCCCTACCCGCAGCGATATGAGTCCGCTGATTTTAATATATCATGACCGCCAGCCTGGGCGGACTGGTGCGAATCTCATCCATGAAAATGAAAGAATTTGAATGCTCGCCTCTGTAGGAAAAGAACCGGCAGTACTTACATCTCTCAATGACGCTCGTCGGGGATGTTTGGGGCTGGTATTGACGCGAGTGGGCTTTGGGAGAGGAGAAATGAGGGGTAGCAGAGGGGAATTCCGCAATTGTAAAGGTACGTTCGTTCTCATTTGCCCCTAGACTGCTGCGGAGTAAGGTGTCCTAAATTGTACGTGCAAATTATATACAAGTATACTTCGAATTTTTGAACGCGGCAAAGGTAAAGTAATAGGGAGTGGGAAGGCAAAAGAAAAAGGGAGAAGAAAGGCAGACTCCAATAGGGATCCGTAAAATTGCGAGATGTAGTGACGTTGCAGCTCCCTTTTGGAGACTGCCTTCCATCTCCCTTTTTCGTGCGTGACCTTGAGGAAATGGAAATGCTAAAGGGCGAGGATATAACGGAATAAGCTCGTTTGTTTTAAATTACATTGTCTAGTTTCATGGACTGTTGTAACATCACATGAATAGCTTTTTTATAATTGTTTAATAAAGTCTGTTAATTATAAAAAAGTTTGTAAAACATTTACATTACTTAAGAACTGTTCGCATGTATGATGTGCTTGCAAGTCTTTGTTCGTTCCCCGTCCGCACCCATGCGGCCGCTTCCTGCTGGTGCCGCGCGGGCGCTGGCGGCGGCGGCGGCGGGTGCAGCCCGGAAGCGGCGCCGCTGGCAGGTGGCGGCGGCCGCGGCGCTGCCGCTCACAGTTATGCAAACACGAGGAAAGGAACTCGGCCCCTCCAGATTGTTATTTCCCTGGAGGGCCCTCCAGCGCGGGGTGCCGCACGGCGCGCGCGCTGCTCTTGCTCCTTCACTCCTTCCTGAGCCCCCTCCTCCTTATCGTCCTTATTCTCTTCCTCCTCCGGCCGTTTCCTGTTCTCCTGCTCCTCATTTGCCTTCTCATTCACCTCCTTCATTAACGTCTCCTCATTTTGACCCTCATTCTTATCACCCTCTTCTATTCATTGACCCCGCCTCCTCATTCTCCTCTTCCTCCTTCACCCATCCCCCACATTCTCCTCCTCCTCCTCGTTCACTCCTTTCTCCTAATTTTCTTCCTCATCCGAATTCACCTCCTCCTCTTCCACATTGTCCTCCTTCTATAAATTATCTTCTTCTTCATTCATCTCCTCGATCTCCTTCTCTTTCTTTACTTTTCTCCTTATTATTCTCCTCCAGCTCTTTCTCATCCTCCGCATTCTAGTCATTTGCATCTTCCTCCCCTTATTCTAGTCATTCTTGTTATCTTCATTCTCTCCCTTCTCGCCTTCTTCTTCATTGCAGAGCCCCCCTGGTTTTGGAGCGCTCTCGGCGCCAATTCCGGACTTTCTCTGCCGCAGGCACATTCTGCCGTCCGGCGGGCCCCGAGGCGCAGGGCATCCGCTGGCGACGTCGAGGGTTCCCTCCTCCCACATTCTCAAGATGCTGGCCCCCTCTCCACGCGAATTTGTGTTCGTGGAATTGAATACTCTCGCTTGCGGTTGTTTTTCTCTTCATTTAATTTGTTTTCGTATACTCCTTTCATCAACCTCATATTTGTACACCATTTTCTTTGTCTCAAACTGCAACATCTCTGTTTCTAAGCTTTCTAACGATATACTAGTATTATGCTTTCAATTTTACTAGATGGAATTTAAATATGAAATATCGAGGTCTATCATTTTTTCAATATAAAATAATTGTCAGCATCCTTTTAGATAATTCATTTATTGTATGTGTATTATAATTTCAGTCCTTCTCGCAAGTTAAAAAATACCAACGTGTAATATTTTTCAGTTCCTTTTGTTTCATCTACATACTTATATGCGCTTGAATTTATATCTACAGCTTTTTTCAACTTCGTTAAAAAATATTTAGGATATTGAATCACCATCTCTTCTCGTTCGTATCAGAACTGTTATTGAAAGAAAAATATATAATTGAAGTTTCTTGTGCAAGGACGTAGGTAAAAATGGAAATGCATCTTAGAATATTCGCTACTATTACAAGAAATAATTTATTTAGAAGTGTTAAAACTGTAGTGATCAGAAATCATACACAATAGAATCCAGAGCATCATGACAAATGGACAAAAATATTAATAGACGCCAGTGAATTGAATGGGTCATCAACCACTTTATTGCTCAGGATGCGCAGTTACACGGGACGAAACTTTGAATATTGCAAATGATGCGTGACGAATCCAATGGGCATAATGCCAGCGGCGACTGACTGTTCGTTTGACCGCGCGCTAATGGCGGCAAAAAACCGGCGTCTCGAAAGCAGTCACTCCTCGATACGTCAACGTTCCCTGAACCGGTTTCCGCGAAGAGATTCGTTTTGAGGGCTGCATGCGGCCCGGAGTGCGGGATCGAGCGCGAAGACGGTCGTTTATCTTCCGCGTTCCGACTGCTTCATTCACGCGTCGCGCCCGCCGCCGCCGCCGCCGCGCAGCAGCGCGCGTGATCGGAGGCGGCGGCCTTCTCCAGGCCCTCGGCCCCGCGCGTTCACTTGAACCTCCTTGGCAAAGCCGAATTAATATTTGTGGAGGCTCTAGCAAAACATGTTCGTTTTATACGTACAAAGTACATAGTACGTTTGTACATAGTACAAACGTCCATAGTACAAAAAAATATATGCACTACATTCAATATAGTGCATTTATTTTTCAATCGATTTGTGGAGGTCACAAACCCCATAAACATCCTATGTTTTGCCTTCTAGAGATACATTTTACTAATATTATTTAATGGTATTTTTCAAGTGATATTTTGTTGAGGTGGTGCCCACTACATCACAAACCAATCTTCTGAAAATAGTATTTCTTTGACATAAACGTGTGACTGTTTAGTCTAAATGTGGCCACTTTTACGTCAAAATTATAAAAATAATTAATTTTTTTAAGTGGCCATAACTTCGAATTTTCATCCAAAATATATTTTAATCCAAATTTAAGCTTTAAGTCCCTACATTAAGAATAGTTTCACAAAATAATTAAAGATGTTGTCATTGCCAACAATATTATTTATTGCAATAGCAGCTTTCGATGGCTTAGCCATCATCATCAGTTGTCTGCTAGATGGAAGCCACGAAACGACTACCCCGACTACGTAGTCGTTTCGTGGCTTCCATCTAGCAGACAACTGATGATGATGGCTAAGCCATCGAAAGCTGCTATTGCATTAAATAATATTGTTGGCAATGACAACATCTTTAATTATTTTAAAAATGCCAAAGATATCACACCACAACACCTATATAGTTTCACAAACCACTGAATCCAGGGACGTGTGGACTCGGATAGAGGGGTCGACTGGTGGTCAATAGCCGAGTATGAACTGAGGACTGAACAGTAAATTGAAGACCCCATTGATGACAAAAGTATTAATGAACTTAATTGTTTTCTGATATAAATCAACAAAACATATTAATAAATTACAAATTCGCTCTTCTTCTTTCCTCTCAGACTTCATTCTTAGATTTACGATGTTCAGAAAACGCAAGAAATTATAACAATACATTCACAACGATACTCTATCGCGCAAAAAATTATAAGCACAGGAGAAATGTTGCCACTTCTTAAAACACTCAACATTTTGTATAACGATGAAGATGTATTACAATGAACGTTAGAAGCTCAGCTTCTCAAGCGTAGACGTCTTCAATTATTGAAAATCGAGGTATTTGCGAGAATATTGGTGTTGGAAATAGTTATCAATGACGCATGCTATTCTTAATATCATGATTATGGATGCTGTTTTTTGTGGAGAAAGCGTTGCGGGTCGATAAAGTAATCAAGTCTCTTGAGAAAACGTAGAGGGGTCGATGAAAGAAAAGAGTTGGGAATCCCTGATTTAACCACTTCAACACAAACGGCTGACATTTGAGCCGCGCGTTTTCAGTGTTGAGGACTGTTAACGACTCACATTTGAGCCACACTGAGGGGCCTGATTTCTGTTTTCTCGGTTAAGTTGGGTTTAACATGTTAGTGACGATATCAGATGGATTCGAAAGTTACGCTGGGCCGCGTGCTGTTCTGTGTTCTGGACTGCTTTCGCTTGGATATATCGTAAGATCATATATTGATAATTTGAAATGCAGAATAAAATTCAAGAATAGCTACTCAAAAGGGATTAACGGGGGGCCTCGGTCTTTTCATCGTCGCGGGCCCAGGTGGATCGGGGCTTAAGCAGGCCTGAGTTAGGAATAGTGAGACGGGCACCCTTCGATGCACCGAAAGAAAGAAAAAAAACGAGCTCACGACCTTCCAAACGCCATATAGTGATTTCTAAAACTTAGTTATTTCTAAACCCATCCGATATCTTCAGAAAAATTGTTTAACGCAGCCTAACAGTGAATAAAGAAATCAAACACTGCAGTACGACTCAAATGTCTATCCATTTCAAAAAATATAGACAAACATCCTCGACCCTAACACCTAACACAAATTACCCAAAGAAGAACAATAAAACGTCCACATCGTGAAGCTACATTTGTTCAAAAGCAAAATAAGGGGCCATCTCTGTAACTTGAAAAACACATTGTTTCCTGAACCGAGTATTGTAATAAGAATCGGAAGTATTAAAATATTATTGTAATTAACTTCCTTCCCCTCATCCATTGTCTGAGTCTGGAATATGTAAATCTGATTCAAAAGTAGAAACAGTTTAGTGAAACCTCTTCTTTGAAAAAGATATGTTTGTGATTTGATTACGCCTGATTTTATTTTTTATTTATTTCATATCAAAAACTGTGTGTGACTTATCATTGAGACAAGTGCAATTTGTGCATGTTTCCGGAGCTCTGGAATCTCTCTCCCAAAACACGTACGTATTTAGTTGAATTACGAATTCTGATTGCAACGAGCGTTTTTGGAAAGAATTGATAAGAATATATTCGCTCCCGTGTAATAAAAACTATTTGCAAGGACAAATGAGCTACATCTTCTTTTCTCACCTCTCATCTCATTTATGTCATTTTCCTATCTCTTCCCCTACTCGAGTCACTGTCATAATTAAAGTTACAGGAAAAAGATAATAGCGTGCAAATATCTCCTGATTCAAACAATTTGTACAGCGGTTCTTTTGTATATAGTAGCGTTCAGTATAACAGTTTAATACGCTGCAAATCCATATTTTGACGGCAGTAATCATGGCGGACCGTAATTCTGAGAGCATCCAAAAAGAGCGCTAAAACTATAAGGTCATCCTCTGTAACGTTCTATCCCGTTGGTTTCGAGATTTTTACACATAAACTGTACAAACCTTGAAACAATTTAGTATTACAAATATTAATTTACTTACTTTTTAATAGAAATTACCTTAATGTACTACGAAAAATCCATATTTATAAATACTTTTTTATTATATTATTTTGTTATATAGACGAGTACTATTTACCTCATGAACAATTTTAAATGTTTTTTCTATTTGATATTATATAGGTAATAAATATTACATGGGTTTATAAGTTTTTTAAATTACTTACTGACAGTGTAAGAATAATTTCAATGTATTCTTTTTCACATTTTTCAAAACAATAACCTATTCTCTGTCAAAATGTTTTTCACATATGTAAAGAATATTGCTACACATTTAAACAACGTTTGGACTACGTTTACAATGTTCTCTCTTGATTTTTATCTACTGTCTTTAATTTTTTTCTTTTTCCATTTTCTTTTATATTTTTTCTATTTACTATATTGTAATTTTATATTTCTTTCCCACTTTTTCTTTGTTTTATCGTGAACATTATCAGGGTTGTCCTGCATGTTCACATGTATTGTAAATAAATAAATATTTAATTTTTTGTGGCACAACTTTCACCATTTCTTTTGAATATCTTCACATTTCAATTGTGAATAAAGTTACTTGATAACTTTTAAATGAATCACTACAATTATCACACATTGCAACAAAACACTTTCGACTAGATTTTCCAAACTTCTATACTTTTTGCCACTCCAATTATAACGTACCTCACTTTCCATCGTAGAGTTCACGTATACGCCACGTTTAGAATGAAACGACACCACATCAGCAGTTCACATTGTACTAAAAAATATACGTTTCTAGATAAGGTATGCAGGTCTCGAGACCCAAGGAGTGTCCCTAGATACAAAGAGTGGCCTAATCGCCGTTATTTAATATCCTCTCATCCGATAGCCCCGCCAGGCAGCGACCAGGAGCTGAAGGAAAATTATTGCAATTGATGACGTTATGGAGATTTTCAAGAATATTAATATTGGTTTGAGATAAACTCATGGTTCTCAACTCACGAAATATCACATAGTTTCAGTCCTCTGGACAACTGGATATAGAATAGAAGGATGGTTGGAAGAATGAAATGTAGTACCCTCTTAATCTAGGAATTCTAGACCTTAGTCGTTCGCAGCGCTGTATGCGAGAACTGTGAGAAGTAACCTCAAGAAGCCTCAGTTTTTGTTGGGAGTTGGCACACCCATTCTCTTCCGCCGTGTCCCACCCTTGCATTACAGGAAGCACGCAGCGCGGGGGCGCCCTTTAACCGGCTTTCGCCAGTCGTCACCCCCCGCGGCCCGGGGCGCGCCCGGCGCTCGCGCAGGCCGGCAGGCACTCGCAGTCTGTCACGCGATGGACCGAGCGCGGTTTGTTAGTTCAGGTACAGTAAATGGGTCATCCAACACTAAGCAGCTCGCGAGCCGCCTGGGGGAGTGTTCAGGCAGACGGAACGCCGCACAAGATTCCGTCTTTGTTATGCATCGCGAAGCACTGCGCGCGTTTCGTCTCAATTAGGAACAAAAAAATATTTTACGCAGGGACGGGGTGGAAACTGCTGCGTGTGGCTTAGAAGATTAGCGAGGAAAGGGCTTTTTGTGCCACCATAAAAATACAAATGCATATCACAGAAATTGCCATTAAAACGGCATTCTTAGAACAGCATATTCTGCATTTCTCTAGGAGAAAGCTTTGAGAGAACCATATTAAAATCCAGTTCTATCTGAAAGTCAGACCATTCGCAAAAATTCCATGTTGCTTTCCAACTTTCCTATGTTCGTAATTCACCTTAAAAGCTTAGAATGAATTGTTTTTAGAACTATGTCATTGAGTTTTCAGTTTCTGAGTTATTTATAAAAGATAAGTCTTCGAGTTCGAAAGATCTTAATTCGTTTATTGCAATCACCTATTGCTGTTTCTATAATATTTCTGAAATGTGACAGGCGTGTGAATCACACTCTCAAGATCAGAAGTTCCAACAAGAAGTGAATAACCTACTTTCTCATCTTAACTAACTTTCACAACCGTATATCGTGTGAAAATATATTGCTATTAATTCCCAAAACAACTAGAAGTTGTTTTCAATAGTAATATTATTTGTGATATCATTTCATCCCATAAATATTCTTCGTAATGACAAGCCATGCAACGAGGTATTTCCTTTTGGTGAAGTGAACAGCTGATTTAAACGAACCAATGCACAGAAGTTCGTTTCAAAAATTACTCTGAGCATTTGGCCAGCCCTTGCCAGCGCAACTCGCCCCAGAAGCCTGTCGTCGGTTGCAACATTAAAATCTCGTTCGTCTTGTAATAAACTTAATCTTCTGCAACACCCAGAACTTGGCTCTAATCCAATCGGGCGCTAACCATCCATCAATCGTGATTTGTTTCTAATGGTGGTTTGTTTCTGTCATAACACAATGCGATTCATTGAAGTTTGAAAATGACCTTTATTATTATCGTCCCTCCACAACATTTTTTTCTTTTCGATTATAAGTTTGTACTTTTCGATTATCGTTGCTTTGGAATTTCAGTAGAAGAAAAGTTAATTTCAAACAAACAAATAGGGAAAAGTGTGATCGTTAATATTGATTTTTATTCATATGTTCTTCGTGTCAAGGCCATGAATTCCTGTAGCTACGCCTCTGTCCTTCACGGGCATTCCGCTCAAACCCTTTAATTCCTTGAAACTGTATCTAGGCCTTAAAGGCCACCTTCCGCAACGGGGTCTGTCACAGAAGCTGCTGCAGGAAATGTCCGTTTACTTAATAATAAGTCAGAAATTCTAAGTTTATCCTCAAAATGTTATCAAAATACTAACACATGATACACCATTTCATTCCTCTTTTTATGATCTATCCATTGCTGGTATGAAACATATATAGTTCCATTTAAAGATGCTTCAATTTCTCGAAAAATAATAATATTATAGGCCGTTTTGAAGTCATATTAGTTGCTCCCTGATTCTGCATTCTTAATCGAAAAATACCTATCGATATCGCGAACCATTTAGAAGTAATGGGGGAGGTCCATAGTTGGTGAGAGGAAAATCGAAGACATTTTGGTCAAAATTATTAATTAAAACGTTAAATTATAATATTAAAACATTGATAAAATAATTCAATTATATCTTACATTCACTGACATTTTGTTGAAGAAAACATTACCATAAAATACGCCTAGTTTTCACACACGGTATTTAATAGTTTAAGACAAAAAGTATATTAGCGCCGCCTCTTTTCTCGTTCACTCTCTGGAGTGTACACATGCAAGGAATATTCCGAGAAATATACGTTTCGCAGCAATAAAAACTGGATTCCGAATTGGAAAGTATTGGTCATTGTAGTGGAACCGAAAAGAAGAGTCGCTCCACTTTCAGAGGGAGGGGAAAGAGGGAAGTTGCTCCATGCGCCTCCTCCTCCTCTCCTCCTCCCGATGCACCGCGCGGTCGCTGTGCACTCCACTCCTCCACGGAATTCGCTCGCTTGGCTAAGATTCGAGCGACGGACTGCAACAGCTCAGACGCAACACCCTC